>MU376380.1:0-41120 GCA_022495205.1 Hypoxylon sp. FL1150 | reverse complement strand
TATAAAATATATAATTTTATATTATTTTATTAATTATTTTATATTAATATATATAATAATTATATTAATTTAATTATAATAATTATAATAATTATAATAATTATAATAATTATAATAATTATAATAATTATAATAATTATAATAATTATATTCCGATAAATATTTATTAAATTTATAATTAATAATAAAAATCGAATTTAATATTATTAATTTTTTATAATTTTTTATAATTTATATTTAAATTATTATTTAAAAATAAATTTTTAAAAATTAAATAAAATATTTATATAATATTATTTATAATATTATTTAAAAAGAAAATATATTATTTTAAACGAATAAAAATATAATATAAAATTAAATAATTTTATATAAAAAATTATAATAAATAATTATTTATTTTAAATTATTATTAAATTTATAAATAAATAAATTTATATAATATAAATAAATATTTATTTATAAATATTTATTAATATTTTACGAATATAATTTATTTAATAAATAAATTAATTAATTTTATTATAAATAATATAATTTTTAAATAATTATAAAATATTAATTTTTTTATAAATTAAAAATAATTAAATTAAATAATTTATTTTAAATTAATTTTATTTATTAAAATAAATATTTATTTTCGGAAAATTATCTATATTTTTTTTATTATTAAAATTATTAAATACGATTTTATTTTCTAAGTATTTTAATTTAATAATTTTTTACATATTATATTTATATTTTCGTTATAAAAAATAACTTTTACGTAAAATATATTTTAAAAATTAAATTTAATAAATTATTATTTTTAAAATTAATATAATTTAAAATAATATATAAAAATTAATATTAATCGAAATAAATTTATAATTTATATTACCCTTGAATTTTCAAACGTAATTTTTTCAGCAAATTAAATATTATAATTATAAATTTTCTAAGGGCAACGTACATGCAATGGCACATTTTATTTAACCCGGAAAAAAAGGATAGCCCTTAATAAGTTTTTAAAATCGTGATGAAAAAGACATGCCTAACTTTTAAATAAATGGTAATTGATACATACGCTCACCCCTATTTAAAAGTCCCAGCAGATTAGTCATCAAGGGACTACGATTACTAACCAATTTGATTGAAAATTACTGATCGTCCTGATAAATCACAATTTCCGCAAACAAGTCAAAGTACTCGGAAAACACATGAGAAAATTTTTTTTTCATTTACAGAACACTATACACAATAGAGACACCTCATGATCATCTTGAGATACGCCTATCTGAGAGGGCATCAAAATCACATATGTCCGGATGGCTAGCTGGCTTAGCCATCATCTTCCGACGTCCCTCTTCGCATGAAACGATTTAGAAGGAAGGGGGGAAGAGACATAGACTCCCCCCCTCTTCATCTACCAATTATATGAACAAAGGGAATTGGACAACAAGGGGGGGTTGGATGGTCAAGGGTTGAAGTGGTATCTTAGGAGGTTAGGTATCAACAAAGCCAGCTACTACGCCCGGCTAAAGCGACGTGGTGAATGAAGAAAAGGAAAAACGTGTAGGTGTAGAAAAACACCAAGGGGTGAGAATCCATTCCGTAAAAGAAGCACATCCTATCTGCGATTCGTCTCGTGTCGCGTCAAGATCGTCGTTCGGTTGGTCTGCCATAGCAGATAGAATGTGAGTGTGAGTGATTAAGGTTTAGAAGTGTGAGGGTATATGGCCTGGCTTTCCCGTTATCGAAAGCCAAGAGTGTCTTGAAACACAGAAAGGAGGCGCAAATGTACACGTGAGATGGAGAAGAAACTGCTGGTACTCCTTGGAACTCCTTGCCGCAAATCAAATGTGAGAAGTCCGAGCCGAAGGTATATCGCACTAACGCACAGGTTTCCGGGCTTGGTCGTATGCAAGCTCGAGGCTAAACCGTCGAGGTGCTCTCAGAAGCAGTTCAGGGACCCCTTTTTCTTCTTTTTCGAGTTGATCGCTGCCATTCGCTATAAAATAGTTAGCATATCGTCATATGTATGCAAGAGAAGTGTTCACCCACGGTCTCAAGCTGTGACTTTGCAGTTTCAGCCTGTATTCTCCGCTGGCGTTCCTCCTCTATTTGTCCGAGACTCTCGCGCCATTTGTTGTCTGGCTGTGGTCGATCCTTGAGCTGCTTAACCTCGTTCTCTAGTTCTTGGGCGCGCTTCTTCCAGGCGTCGGCGTCGGCCTTGATACGTTTCGACTGGCCTTCTAGGTCCGTAAGGGCTTCTTCCAAGGTAGAGGTGAGTTGCTTCTCAGCCTTCAGATGTCTCTCGATGCTCTGGATGCGGAGTTCCTGGTCATCCCGGATCTGGGCTTGGGCGAGGTCATGGCTGATCGGGCGGCCACCAGTGGGAGTTGGCGAAATGCCTTGGGTGGGCGAGGTAGCACCGGTGGGCGGTAGAGGAGGAAGTGGGATGGCGGGTGGCGGAGAGGGTAGGGAGGCGACGGAAGCGGTCTTGCGAACTTGAGAGCTCGTTGAGCTGGTTCGCTTGGGTCCTTCGGCGGTGGCAGTTAACTCGTCAATGCGAGCCTGAATTAATGTCAATTTAAAACAGCAGCCAACCAGTTGTATGAAATATCTTACCTGTAGTGCTACCATTTCTTCCCGAGCAGTCTCCAACTCGATCTGTGCCCTGGTCTTAGCTGCCTGGGCCTCTTCCAGCTGTGCATTGCGTTCTGTCTGCAGAGTGGAAAGTCTGTTGTTGGTTAGCTGCGCTTGGTCGTAGTTGGTCTGGAGTTGGTCCTCCAGTTCCTCGACGAGACGACTATGCTTCTTCGATCTGTTTTCGAGGTCGTAAATCCTCTTCTTGACGGCCGCCAGCTGATCTAAGACAGAGGGATACGGGCTTCTCGTGCTATCGCCGTCAGGGTAGATCATTTCATTGAGCGAAGACTTCACGGCCTCAAGGTCTCGCATGATCGTGTTGTTGATGCTGGATAGCTCGTCAATGTGTGCTTCGAGTTCAGCTGACTTCTGCTGTTCGACGCCCAGAGCTTTCTGGTCAGCGATCAGATCCTCGATGCGTTCACTAATCTTCTCCACGCTGACTTCAAGCCCTAGTGCGAAGGCCACTTGAGTAGCGACCTTCATGAGTTCATCGCGAGCCTCTATCACGTCACCTTCTAGTAGTTTGATGTTCTCGGCATGTTCTGCCATGAGAATGTTGAGCTGAGCGTCATACTCCTCCCTCGAGCTTTCCTGGATCGCGTCGAGCTCTTTGGCGTGATCTTCGTGAAGCTGTGCTAAGCTCTCTTCATACTCCATGAAGGCTTTCTCGTGATCCGCAATCTTGGTCTCGAGTTGCCCAATGAGTTCCTTGTAGTTGTGAGACTCAGTAGAGGCGCTGTCTCGTGCCTTGGATACTTCCTCGAGCTGCTGTATAGCTGAAGCATGGGCCTGCTCTAGTTCAGCAACCTTTAGAGCGTTGCTGTCGATGATTGCCTTGAACTCATCAATCTCACTACGTAGTGCAGTGACAATACTTTGATGCTTGCTCTCTGCCTCTTTAGACTCCTCATCACTCTTCACATCTTCCCGAGAGCCATCGAGTTTCGCATTGACGGCAACCACTTCAGACTCCAGAGCGTCGATAGTCTTCTTCATCTGTTCCTCGGTCTTTTGCATCGCATCCAACGTAGCTTGATGTTTACTTTCCCAGGTGGAAAGTTCGGCCTCGAGATTGGCAATCTTCTCGTCTTGAGCAGCGCGAAGCTCGCTGTCTTGGCTGCTTCGGTCTTGCGATTGCACTGCTGACATGGATTGGGCGTCGGCTGCCTCGTTGACGGACGTCTTCAGCGCCTCTAGTTCAGCAACAAGCTCCTTTTCGCGGGCGACGTGAGCCGCTTGCATATCCTTGAGTTGTCGCTCGTTTCTCTCTAACTGCTCTCGAAGGTTGGCTACCATCGAAATGTCCATAGGGCTAGATTTCAAGCTGGATCGTTCACGCGTCAACCCAGATATGATCGTCATCTTGGTCTCCATTTCCTTCTTGGCATTAGCAACATCAGCCTCCAGCTCTTGAATGCGCTCCGATCTGGCATGCAGTTCATGCATAGCAGCATTGAGATTCAGATCAAAATTCTGCATGATGTCTGGTTCCTTTTCGAAATTCTCGGCAGCGATATTTCGGAGCGTTGCAAACGATCGGTGTGCTCGATCAATAATCATCACATTTTGACTAGATTTGCGGCGTATGACCGGCGTGCTTGTTCTCGGGGATGGTGGCTCTGCGTACTTGGCCTTTGCGACCTCTGTCTTCAGTTCCTCGACGATATCTAGAGTCTCTTGGTGTTTCTCCTCTAGCTGGGCATATTTGTCAGCAAGTTCCTTCTCGGCAGCTTCTTTCTCGTCGGCCAACATCTTAAGTCGCTCCAATTCCACTGCTAGGGACTCGTTCTCGCTGCTGGCAGTTTCTGCTATTAACGTTTCCCTGGATTCGGATGGTTTGGGTGCCTCAGATATAGGCATTTCCATAGTAACTGGGGAATCCATAGCTGATGATAATTCCGACGAGAGCGATCGCGATAAGTGTGCCCCATCTCTGGCGTCGCTGGATCTCATGTCGGATAAAAAACTTGAGGGTCTCGTGTTCGGTGACGTGACGGAGAGGAGAGAATCGCGCTGGCGGCTGGGATGTCTGGCTTCGTCGACCTGGTCTTGCAGTTCTGCAAGATTCCGTAAGGCCTCTTCATATTTGGCATGGAGCAAATCGAACTCGCTGAGCGTCGTTTCATGCTCTACCCGCAAGGCGACAAGTTCTTCGGTCACATTTTCAAGCTTATCGTTAACAAACTGACTCTGTGCCGGACTTTGAGGCGGGTAATCAGCGGTGTCCGTTTCACCGTCGGTGTCAGCCCTCTCGACCTCCTTGTAATCGTTGACATTCTCTTCGGGAATAGACTGGTCGATTGAATCTTCTTCGGTCCCTTCAGCGACTTCCGGAAGAGCACCCCTGAGGCCCAAACTAGGTCGACTCGCATGGCTCTTCGTCGATCGCTCGGAGAATGTGCGACGATGCCCGATTCCATTGCTGTGTTCGGATTGGGTATCGGATTGTTTGCCGTCTTGTTGGATGTTGTCTAATTCGTATAGAAGACTGTCGAGCTTCCCTAGACTTCGTTGACGCTCGATAACCTGTTCAAGACGATCAATCTCTCGTTGCATAAGCTCTTGATCTTGGTCGGACTCGGCTAGTCTTTCTTCCAGAGTGGAAATGTAATCCTCGCATGCAGCTTCATTCTCTCGGACTCGCGCAATTTCTTTACGTAATTCGAGGACGATGGTGGCATTTTTCTCTTCGCCGGACGTGTGGCCGTCGAGCTTAGCCTCCAAATCGTGGAGATAATTCTCAGTGCTAGCCTCGCGATCCATGAGTTTCTGTAAACGAGCCTGTAATTGGGTGTTGATGGTCTCGACGTAAGCGCATTTAGTTTCCTTCTCTAATAAGGTTGTCTCGGTGTTCGAGAGCGTGGTCCGTGTGCTAGTCAGGGACTGCTCCAGGGTTTGGATCGTTTTCTCATACTCCAAAACGACCTGTTCAACGGCCTCTGCAAATGAATTGGATCGATTCAACCTTTCAGTTGCAGTGTCACCAAGATTGTCCTCAAGCGAGTGGTTCTCAGCGGCTTCATTGTCTCGGGCCTTAGCCATTTCGGCAATGAGTTTCGCATGACGCTGGCTCAGGGAATTGTAACTTTCTTGGGTGTCCAGGAGCTGGTTCTGTAGCTCGCTCTCCCGCTCGTTTTGTCGCTCGGACCTTTCGTTTGTCGCAACATTACGTCGCTCACCCCCACCGCGCTCGGCACTCCGGATCTGTTCGCGGAGAAAAGCTACTTCCGCTTTCAAACGCTCGATTATGGCCTGTTTATCGCCCTCCTCTACCTGCTGTATCCTTGGCTTGCTCTGGATCGCTCGGGCTCTTTGCGCATATTGGACGGTATTGAGTGTTTCACTTAGGTGGAATTCCGCAGGGGTTACACATGCAATCATGTATGTAATGGCATTCCCGCCCAAGGAATCCTGGAGGAGTCTGGTAAGTCTCGAGTCACGGTACGACACGTGAGATCCGGCTTGGCGAGATGAAAGTTGGGATATAACTTTGCCTAAAGCAGCAAGTCCGGCGTTGATAGAGATACCCTCCCTGGCTCGCTCTCCTTGCGCACCGGTATTCTTCAGACGTTCACTACCAGCCAGATCAACAAAATGCAGTTTGCTGTCGGTTGTGACCCAGGTGTCAGTTCCCGTCATAGCTTCCAGGGGAACAGAAAATCTCTTGTTGGCTCCCTGGGTACTTTGCGATTTGCTCTTGCGCTGCACAAGGTTTAAACTGAAAACTGCATGTGAACGCGAGGACTTGGCGTTGATAGCAGTCGCATCAGTCTGTCGAATCGTTGAACCGAAGTTCAAAGCATTCAACAAGTCGTCTACCGAGTTGATATCAATCTGCTGTAATCCGGTAAGAATGATGTTTCCTTTTTGGTCTTCCCGAATAGTGACATTCGCTCGTTCGTGTGGTTGGAGATGATCGGGTACGAGTAAGTCGCGAAGTTGCTCGTTGTAAATCTCGACGTAGGTTGCCTTCAACTGCCAATTCTTTTCAGTCTTGGGTGTCGGAGACTGCATCGAGTATCGCGCTGGGGCTTTCAACTGGGACATGGAATTACGATTCGAATTGCGTGGGGGTCCATCTAGCTTTTCAAAAAGAGCCATTGCAGCTCGGGGAATCACGCCTATGCAAGCAGCATGTCAGCAATTCTCCGCTAACCTATGATATGCAGGTCACTCTCTTACCCATTACTTCTAAATCGCCCTGTTCGGAAGGTCCTGATGTTCCCATCGTGTATGATTTTCCGGCGCCAGACTGACCGTAGGCAAGAAGAGAGACATTGTAGCCCTGCAAAAAGGCATTGACACTCTCTTGTAGATATTCCCAGACTCCTTCTTGCTCGACATCCGGACCGAATACGCGATCGAAAATGAATAGCTTCTTTCCTTGCGGCGCATCGATCGCAATCCCTGTGTTAGAGGTAGTCTGGACCATAGACCGTTGAAATCGCTGCGGTATAAGATCGAAGCCTGGATCGGTAGGCCTTAGCGGCGGACGAACTCGTACAGCTATTCGACAATTATTAATTCAGGTTCCAGGGTTTGGAGATGGAAGACGTAGGCCTCCAATGGTCAGGTAGCAAACATATACTTACCAACTCTTACAGCTGTGCGACCACCGTCTTCATCCGAATTTCGACTACCGCCTCCTGCTTTACTGCTCATGCTTAAGCGACTATTGCTCCGCGGCGCAGTTCTAACCAAGGCGCTCATCGGTCGCGGCAAGCCTGGCGATCCCGGAGGGGAACTTGCCATGACGGCGTTGTAGACGGGAGCCGAAGTGGTCCCAGTTCACACGCTCAATAGTGGTAGTACCTAATGGTATTGCGATATAGGATATCGAAGGAGTGGGTGGTTGTTTAGGTCGTATGCGAAGGCCAAAGCCGTAGGGTGATTGCGAGGACGCGAGGACGCGAGAACGCGAGTCAAGATTAAAGATGAGACGAAAAAAACACCAAACACCAAATAGTACCCGGCGAATAGGTAAAGTCCTCCAACCTTAGGTACCTAGACAGGCTGCCTTTGATACAAGAGTATCATTCGTCGCGAGAAATGGATCTCTCGTCACAATTTCCAGTACATTGTTCTTGTCGCTTGTCGCGCGTACGGTATTAGATTCACTCGTGTTTTCGAGCGTGTCGAACGACGGCAGACTGAAAAACGGCGATCAGGATTAGGGGGTGAGACGAGATTTTGGGGTAGCGCTTGTTTATTACTCGGACCAGGAACGTGCACTAAAAATCGACGGTTGATAGGGGTCACTTCTGTTCAAGGTGCGCAAGCAGTGTGCTAAAAGTGTGGGATGCGCAGGGGGCAGACGACTTTGCAGGGGTTAGCAAGGGTCTCGCAACAGCGGGTAGCAGGGGTATGGGCACAACGGCTACCTAAAAGCGTTAAGATCAAATTAAAGAAAAATATGTGCCCCGCATGGATTTTTGAATGATAGCAACAAGGTACCTACAAGTATTGAAAGTGTTGGAATACCTCACACACTGCCTTATACCTAGTATGCCACTTGCTTTGGCTAGCAAAGGAACTCTTCAGGATGTATCGGGTATTGCGACTATACTTCTAATGAGAACTAGGTGTCTTCTATCTCTCATCTCTCCCATCTCCAACAAAGCAAACACACAAAATGTGCCACTGTCGGATATTTTGCCATAAGCTGCCTCTGGTATTAATGGTCTTTGCTACAGAGCTTATATATATTCAAGAGGAATCCTCAAGTCATTTTCGATTCTCAGATGTGTCGACTCATGTTAGACATTGATCAAGTCTTGAATCAGCATACGCTAGGTTGATCTAGAATATCCAATGAAGCTATCTATGGTTCGTTTGAGTTCGTCCGCTTCATGCAGGTCGCAAACCTCCGAAGCACTGCAGACAGATACTTTGACGAGTGTTAGCCGCTGTCATCCCATGTTCAGTCTAGAAGTCGTGTCACAGCCATCCAGAAGTCTCGTTTGACAAGGGCGTGAGACAAGCTGCAGTGTTTTCCTTCTTTTTTCCTTCTAAACTGATTGCACGTTTCTTTTTTTAATTTAAGTCGATATTACTCGTATACCTTCACAAACCCAACATTAAGAACACATACATATCCATATGCAGAATGACGCTTGATGTTAGACCAGCTACAAAATACGAGCCAGTGTCCGAAGAGAAAACCTTGATCGCTAACTCAGCTTTCTACTCCCATGTTTCCTTTTTTCAGTTGCACTGTCGCACCTCAGCAGGATGCCTCAAAAACAATTCGCAGCCTGGAAATAGGTACATTTCCGGGTGGAAGCGCTCATCTACAAATCCACTCAGGGGCTACATATATATCCGATCGATTAGGAAACACACCAGCAGAGTACCTGCAGCTTATGCAATGCAGAAGCAAGTGCTTTCAGATCAAAGCAATAAGGAGCTTACAGATGATAGGCGGGATAGGCGACCAAGGGGACCAAGGGATCCAACCGAGTCAGCAATAAATGACTGGCATAGGTAGCCTGCTAGCGCAAAGCACCACGCGAGGAGCGGGTCGAGCTGGCCCAATTCGTCCATGCGAATCTAAAGAACCGTGCTGCGACGGCTTCCTTTTCCCAAGGGTCAGGGGCAAAACACAATACATAGTACATATGGGAAGAAGTATGGGAAGATTGTGCCAAGAACGGAAAACCAGCTGCATAGGTACCTACCTACCACAACTCTCTTCATAGTGGCTACCTGATATGCTATGATGAATGCAAGTATGTATCTATCATCAGCCATCTACAACCTGGAGTTACACAGCCCTGAGATGTGTTTGCTTTTCGACTACCTGAATGTACCTATTAGAGAACTCCGTACTATCCGATAGGAATCTACTTTGCCAAGCAACATCGGACTTTGCCAAATGACAATTGCTCGCCGAGTCAAACATTTATTACATGAAACTCTAGATAATCGACCTCCTTTCTAACCATACCTAGATACACTAGATATTCAGTTGGTTCTATCAACGCCGACAAAGATCATCATCTAGATTATAAATGCTATATCCACTTTCATGGATTAGTCTCAACGCTAGATGCAACGATTAGTTGATAGAACATTCTAACCTATCATGTTACAGACTGACAGATCACATTATGCTTTTTGTTCTCTCCGAGTTTCAGTATAGAGACATACATATATCACAGTCAGTGGCTTACAGCAGTCGAGATCACATGCAGAAGACCCTTGCAGAAGGTAGGTATTGCCAGTGGTCCCTTTGCAATAACAGCTCTCTATCAACACTGCGAAACGAAAGTTATGATACTTATCACATCATCTCTTCTAGACGCATGGAAGCATGGTTCCTCGTGGCTATCACATGAAAGTGTTTGCCTCAAATAATGCAGTCAAAGTATTCCATATCATGATTTCAAACACCAATACCAGGTAAAGCAGTCATGTTTCAGGTGTCTATCCGGAACGTCGTCGCCGGCGGTCCTTTGATCTAAATCAATAGGCCCCGAATGCCCGCCTCCCTATCCCGCGGGGTGAAAAAGAAGGTCTTAGCCCTCCAGTCATACCAAATAAAGATTTCATATCCGCGTATCTATCTAAGCCACACATCATGTCGTCAATGCTCAATGCTTTTCGCCAAAGCATGTCGAAACCCGACCCGACAACCAGGAACATCAGGGGAACAGATGCTATTTTCAGTTAGGAAGTTCCGGAGGCGACGTCCGGAACTTTCCGCGCAAGCCCCTTTACGAATGATCATATCCGGATCTGGAATCTTCGCTTGAGGCGGTCGGACGCGGAGCACCCAACGGCGGAGACGAGCTGAACATATGCCGCAGTCGCAATTCGCGATATTGACCTTGGCCTTCCAGAGATTGCAATTCCAAGAGTACGAGAAGTTTGCCTATAATCGTGATCATTATAGCCTCAAGGTTAAAATAAGATGGGGCCGCTTCCAATTGCCGGCATGTTCCAATGCTATCCTCTGCGCTACCACTGATGTCTTACCCACCTGGCCGGGTTCGTGGTCAAACAGAACCCTACCCTACGATGCAAATACAGGTGAGTTGTGGATTGCTTGTGATACTGTACAGAATAAACAATTGGATTTCTTGACCGAGTGTAAACAAACATAATCATCTTATTCGTCAGCGTGTGCGCGTCTGGGAATTTTCCAACTAAATTTAGAATTCTATGAAATTATTCATTATAAGAGACCCCCGAATAAACTAACTTAGCTTATATCAGATTCGTCACAAAAATGTACTGCTTCTGCTAACTAGGTACTTGATTTCCAAAAGGATCAAGGTTTCTTCATCGTTGGGTAAACATTGGATAAATTGGTCCTACGGGACGGGTCAAGTTTAGGCTACACTTGCCAGATCCAGACCGCGTACGTAGCCGTAGCCGGGAATGCCTTTGGAGTTGGCATCGTAGCTTCTAAGACGGTAGCATCGCATAAGATGCTACAAAGGCCTCGCGAAGTAGGCGGGGGATCCTATGTGTTAGAGTAAGACCCGCCAGCAGCATGCTGCACCCCACAATCTACGACGAGGAGGCAAGCAAGGTGAAGTAGGATTTGGTCCATCAAATTATGTTTCAACCCCGACGACGTCCCAGTCAAGAGCAGTGATACACATCCTAATCAGTGCATCGCTGGTGACCGTACAGATTCGGCCAAATGGAATAACACGCACATCATCGCTCACTTAGATACTCCGTAATAGACTACTCGTGTTATCGAAGTACAACCCGTGAACGAATCATTAAAGCTCACAACCACTGAAGAGCTTCCCTCATAGACCATCCCGCCTCCATACACCTCTTCCGAGATGTTTCAACTTCGAACTCGGAGGATCTTCCTGGCTTACTGTAGAAACGTAAGATTTCCCGCAGTCGTGGCCGAGGTACCTTCGATCGTGAATGATCCGAGATACGACACCTCTGCACACATCCGGGCGTCATCTATGTGCAACGACAAGCTGTAAGAAATCGCCAGCCGTTGACGACGACGGCCTGACCGGATTATGCAGGTGGAGCGTGCCATTGAATTTTTCTTCAATAAAAATCTCCGGCCGTGCGTGCATTCGAAAGCGGAGTTGATTCATGATCTGATCTGATCACACAGTCCTCAAGCCCCCCAAAAACCAGGCTACACGCAGCCCAAGTCTGAGCGTTGCGCCCATAGCAAGGAAGGGCGTCGTCGAGTTACCTACGCCGACAGCCCAAATTGTTTCCCCCCAGACGTGGAAGCGGGCGCGCGATGCGATTGGTGGTATATTCTCGATTCTGAGGTGAGGATGGAGAAGCCAAGACTTTTACGACATGTAAATCCATGGGGTCCCAAGTGCCTGAGCGCATGTAATGCGCGGTGACGAGCGACTCGGCAAATAATTCTCCTGATACTTGCATACTGCGTCTGCATTGCAGGATGCGGTGCAGGTCAAGCTGCTTCACATATAACATAAGAATGACGATCCCCGCTTCAGGTTGATATTGGACGAAAGAATCGTACCCAATTCTCCCGCAGAAGATCTCTGTCGTGGATACCCAATTCGCACATCAAGATGAGGCCATTGGCAAAACGGTTTCTGTAGGATTCATGTGAGCATTTGACCGACGACCTACCCCGACAATCAATCCCACTGATCTGCTCAGACCTGCCGCATGTTGTGTGGAGTGCATATATGTTATCCCGACTGGGATATCAGTGAGTGAGGCTGTCAAGGTACCATCGCCAAAAGATCTAGCTTTCAAGCTCTAGTCCAAATATTCGCTGCGCATGGTAAACGACAGTTATGCTGCATGCAGGTTTCGGTATTACCTACATGTGGGAATCAATCCATACGAGCTCTCACATGGATATGGAGTCGAGCTCAATGCAGAGTCAAGAATGTGAAATTTTCCCGGCAAAGTAACAAGGTAATCCTAGGTACCCGGCCAGGTCAACGGGAAAAAAATCTCAAGAGAGAGGTAAAATATCATTGTAGATGGAAGAGATGGCGCAGGGTAATATTCAATCAAAGGTAAGCTGATTAAAGTTTGTGTCACGTGAGACGCGTCATTGTCGCGCCGAACTTTTTAGATCACTACGCGTTTGCATCTCCCGCTTTTGGCATTAACAAAGCAACTTTGATACTACCTCAAACACCTCACTGCTACCAATTCCCCAGGTAGCTGCGCTTGTCTTGTTTCAAATCTGTTCAATTACTTAGATTACTATTGAAGTATGTCAAAATGCCACCAGAAGTGATCAATTTGTTGTCTTCGAGTCCGGGTGCTCCAACACCGCCACTCGCCACGTCCACTGTAGTCTCGTCGCGAACAGAGACGGCTCCCTTGAAGGCTCTAGACTACGGCGATCTCAATCTGACTGCGGAATCTTCAACTACAGCAGCCGAAAAGCAATCAGGTCCGGTCCATGATCAGTTAGTGACGGGTAAAAAGCGGGGTGGGGGTCGTCCACGACATGATAATGACTTCTTGTTTCTATCGGATGACTTTGATACAACTGGCGATCTCGATGGCAACGCAACAAAGAAAGCTCGATTCTCGCCCTCCAGCAAGACTGACAAGGGGAAAGCGAATTCCGGTTTTACAAGAACCAAGTCTGCCGTAACTACCTCGGAGGACCTTCCACGTCGATCATCGGCTGCTTTGAAGCGGTGGAGCTCGGTGGTTGAACCTATCGAACACAGCAGTTCCCCCGGTGGCTTTACCACAAACAAGCATCCAAGTAAGCAACCTGCTAAATCGCTGGTTCCATTCGAAAGCCCACCTAGGAAGCAAACATCAGTATCTCAGCTTCTAGATCTTTCAAGTGACCCATTCGGAAGCTCGCCCGTGCAAGATTCCCACGGCCATCAGCCACCAGCTCAGTCTTCCAAAACTCAGCCACCACTGACCGATCTACCCTTGGGACCTTCGACGAATAATAGGCCGTCAAAAGCACCTGTTGTTATAGACCTGTCAGACGATGAACCCGACTACGCGGCTGACAATGGCTTGTCCAAGAAGCCCAAGCCAAAGGCAGCGGCGTGGGATCCAATATCTAGCTCGATGCCCGAAGCAAGGGCCACTCACAATGACCTTGGGGACTCGGATTCAGATTCCGACTTGCCGGATTTGAATGATATCAATTTCGCCAAAATTAACTCGAGAAGACGTGCGTACAGCCTGTTGTCTTCCCCGCCTGCGCCTGCCAGACATTCCAAGGCGGCGAAGGGCTCCAGAGCCAAGAAACCGGCACCGAAGACCGAGGAAGAAAAAGAGCGAGAAAAGAGAAAGAAGGCAGAGGCACGCGAGGCAGAGAAGGAGCGGAAGCAGATCGAGAAAGAACGCGCAAAGGAGCAGAAGGCAATCGACAAGCAGAAGGAGAAGGCACTTGCCGAGGTCAACAAACTGAAGACAAATAAGGCCCTTGCCGCGCCGGAGATGATCGTGGACTTACCGATCACTCTCAGTGCCGGCATCAAGGCCCAGATCGAGAAGCTACTCAGTGATATAAGCGTAAGATTCGAGTATCACGAGTGCCCAATTAACAACGTCGTCCGATGGCGGCGGTGGGTGGATTCCACTTACGACGAGGGCAAAGGCTGGTACGTGCCAATGCCAAAGCACATTAAGAAAGAAAACCATGTCTTGGTCATCATCGAAGCTGCCGATTTCGTTAAGCTCGTACTCGGCGATGAAGGCCACGACCTAGAAGCGCACATCCTGACACTGAAGACTTGCTTCCCCGATACAACCCTGCTTTTCCTCATGGAGGGACTCATGCCGTGGATGAGGAAGAACAAGAACATTCTCAACCGGCAATTCACGTCGGCCGTCCGTGCTATGGATGCTAACGGCAACCAAGCGTCCGCGCCCAACCAAGCCCGCCGCCGAAAGACCGCGCAGCAGGAGTACATCGACGAGGACATCATCGAAGACGCTCTTCTATCTCTACAAGTCGTCCATGGCGCCCTGATCCAACACACAAACGCGCAGGTGGAGACGGCGGAATGGGTCGCCGTGTTTACGCAGAACCTAAGCGTGGCGCCCTACCGCAAGATCAGGGAGGCGGCGACCGATGCCGGGTTCTGCATGGACGTCGGTCAGGTCAAGACGGGTGAGGACGCTAAGGACACCTACATCCGCATGCTTCAGGAGGTCAACCGCGTCACGGCACCCATCGCCCACGGTATCGCCGCGAAGTACGGCACCGTGAGCGAGCTGGTGCGCGGGCTCGAGCAAGAAGGGCCCCTCGCTCTGGAGAACTGCCGCAAGTCGTCCAACAGGGATGGCGCGTTCACCGATCGCGTCGTCGGCCCGGCGATCAGTAAACGCATTTATAAAATCTTTACTAGTAAGGATCCACTGAGTATGGATCTATGAGTGTTGCCTTTCGGTGGTGTCTATGTATTTGCTAGGTAATGGAGCTGGGCTCGAGTGTGCGTGCTTGTATTACATATCTTAAAGACGACGCGATCATATGGCTATGGGCTCTTGGGAGGCGTCAAGTACGACCCAATCAATCGAATGTATATGTACCCAGTCCCTCGAAGTTCTTACGTCTGCTGTTGTGTTACGTTAATGGGTTGCGACAGAGATTCGCATCGATGCGGCCGAACCCGAGGCGATTCTTCATGATCCACTCATTTTGAGAATGAACTCGCGCATTACACCACCCATACACAGGTAATATTAGCAAATGGGGTATCTGCCTATACACTAGAAACGTCCATAACGTCGTATCATCAGGAGCATTCCAGTAACTTCCGCAATTGCCTAGAGCTAGGTTACCTAATTGCAGCCAGCCAATGCCGAGAAGCTCTTCCAACGCTTTCGCAACTAAAACCAGGCCTTGACCTCAGATAGGATTCATACATCAGATCCATATATCATAAGATCAATATCATATATATCTCGTGGTATTGTTAACGACGGCCACCTACTCGCGTTTACGGCTTCGCCGCCATAGTCTGCACGAACCCGGCCTTCTCCGCGCGGTCCGCGAGGTGCACGTGGTGCGCCTTCGTCAGCATCGACGGGAGATCATTAAGTATCACGTCGATCATCTCCCCCAGCACCCGCTCGAACCGCTGGCTGCAGGTGTGCGTGTGCGTGTGCGACGGCGTCGTCGCCGGAGAGGAGGCGGCGTCCCCGAAGGCCGCAAGCCGCAGGTTCTTGGCGAGCGTCGACACGCTGCACTGGACGTCTTCGGGTAAGGGTAGGGGCCAGAGATCGGCGCCGTGCAGCGAGCGGATGGCGTTGCCGAGCATGGAGGGCACGCAGTCGGGCTTGCCGTCGGGGCACTGCGCCGGCGCCTCGCTGTTTTGGATCAAGCCCTCGATGATCTTGCGGGCGGCGGAGAGGAGCGACGAGATGATGTAGAGCCGGGTGTCTTTTATGTTGGCTACCTCAGTCCAGTCTCGTCAGTTTGCCACGCTCCGGTGAAGGCGAAGAAGGTATTAGGGTGAAGGACTTACCGTAGATCTCCGGGGGCTCCACGGCGCCAACGTACTTCAGGTTGTAACCCGGCTCGGCGGACGACTCCAGCAGTAACGTCTTCGCGATCGCCTCGAACGTCGGCTGGTCGCCCAGCTCCCACGCGATCCACAGCCGCTCGTGGCAGAACCGGGTCCGCAGGGACTCGCCGAGCCGGTCGCAGTTGGCGTGCACGGTGCGCGACCAGCCCTTGGCCCACGGCCGCAGCACGCGCGTCACGTCGTACTTGTGCGTGAGCACGCAGAGGCTGTAGAAATACACCAGGTAGACGAAGTCGTCGAACCCCGACACCCGGTCGAAGCGGCCGTGCACGATGTTGAGGAAGATCTCCATCGCCGAGTTGTTGTCGTCGGGCAGTTTCAGGACGCGCTCCGGTTTTCGACCGCGAGGTGTTGTCTGTGCTGCTGCTTCCGTCTTCCTGCTTTCGGTATCCAAGAGCTTTTTCCAGACGGGGGAGGCCCGCGCTAGCACCTTGGAGTCTACGACGAACTTGGCCGCCGCGAAGCCTACTTCTAGACACAGGTCCCCGTCCGGATCGATGTAGTACTTGGGCGCCTCCGCCACGGCCGCCGTCGACCGCGACGTCGCCGGCGCTGGCACCTCGCGCTTCTCCGGCGAAAACGTCCTGCTGGAGCTCGCGCGCGACGGGTAGAACGCGTAGCCGCTCCGACCGCGCCCCACGCTCGCCGGCGTGGGCGGCGTCGTCGAGCCGGTCCCAGTCCCAGTCCCCCGCTGCGAGAATGACGTCGAGGCCGAGGTCGACGTGGTCGTGGAAGTCGGCGTGGCATCGCCGCTTCCCGTGCCGAACAGGTTCCTCCGCTTCGGCGCCGGCCGGCTCGGCAGGTTGAAGGTCTCGCAGGGCCCGGCGCGCGGCTCGCTCGTCTGCGGGCGCTTCCAGGAGGACACGCTCTCGCGGCGGCGGGACGCCGGGCACGGCGTCGAGAAGGATGTCTCGAACGATGCGGTGGCGGTGGCGGTGGCGGTGGCGGTGGCAGCCGGGAAACTTGAGGTCCTTTCCGGCGGCGCGCGGGGCGCGGGCGCGAAGGTGGACCGGACCGACGGTGATAGCTGCGAGCGCGGGCGCCGGGTGAACTGCGGGGAGGGGTGGGAAGAATGAGAGGAATGAGATTGAGAATGGTTTTCTCGGCCGGGAGACGAGAAGAACCGGGGTCGGGATGGCCGCGTGGCCTCGCTGCCTGGTTGACTGGTGGAGGCGCCTCTGAACTGCCGGATCTCGCTTAGACGGCGGCTGGCTGGCGTGGAGGATGAGGATGAGGAGGCGCTGAAGACGTGGGTCGTGGACGCGGAGGAGGGGGTGAAGTGAACGGATTGGCTTCTGGAGGAGCTTGCCTCGGAATTGGAATGGGAGACCATGGTCGCTTCACTGAGGCTCAACCTCGAATTGCTACCTGGGGTTCAAGTGTGATATATCTTCACCTCGGAGGTGTTCGCTAAGCGATGAATTGGGTATTGCTTCGACGGACGGATCCCGCGCCCTGGCGTTCGTTCCAATCGAAAATATGGAGAAAAAAAAGGAAGAAAGGAAAACAATTCGTTGCAAGTTGTAAGTCCACCAGATATCTAGCTCTTCATAAGATTAATCATGTTCCGTTACCAACTTGTTGGCTTAAATCGATGTCGTGGTGGATATCCCCGTAAGATCTCGGGCATTGGCGATGCAGAGAAACTGAGGCTCTTTGATCCCCAGGTTTTCCGCATCCGCATATATCGTCACTATGAACACGCGACAGCATACGCGCCAATCAAGGTCTTCCAGAAGGGATGCAGATGCCTCGGTACCAGAGAGCTTAGTGGTAGAAAAATAGAGCTGGAGGATACCACTGTTTTTTTTTTTTTTTTTTTTTTTTTTCTCTTTTACCACCCTCACCGCCTCATGCCTCATCACCATTCACCATGCACATGCACGTAATTGAAAAATAATTCGGTGTCTGTTTCAAGTGGTTGACCCATACGCGGTTCAGGCTAAGCTGCAGGAACAGCCAGTACCCGCTGTCTGGGACTTCACCGCCAGATTGCATCGTACCCACCGCGCAGCTCATGCAGCTGAGAGGCCGAGCAATGTTTAAAGAAAATTGGACTTGTCAATTTCTAGATGCGCGGAACTGCCTATGCCAAATTTATTTTTGAAGCTTATAAAGCGTGTAGCACTTGAGCCTTCGAGTGAAGACATTCGGATGGGGTGGAGGAGATGGCAGGTTTTGACAGTAGGGGGATCCATATCGTCAACAATGGGTAGAGTAACAGAGCTTTGTTAACTCGTCTTAACCATTAGAGTAGACTGTCATGTTAGATGATATTAAGAAAAAGGGACGTCGACAGTGTTATGACATATATATTACAATTTGCTATACTACAAACAACTTGAATCTCAGCAACGTTCCGTCTTGGATACACCCTCGGTGCCTGTTACGCCGCTCCGGCTTAATCGGCTGAGCGAGATTCGCTCCTGATCTGAAGGTTTTGAATGGTGGACTTTACAATGTAACCCGTCTTTGTCTCTCGTCCTGGCTCGAGTTCCTTGCCGTGGTACCATAGGTACCATAGAATGCCGTTCTCGTGGTAGTCTTGGTCCTTGGAATAGTCCCACGTACGATGGGGACGGGTCGTGTATGTGGCATTCTTCAGCGTGAAGATGATGCGCTCATCGTGAAGATGATGCGCTCATCGTGAAGATGATGCGCTCATCGTGATCGCGGACATAGCTGATACGGCGATTGAAAAAGGTATCTCAATGTGTTTCTAGGCGTAGCCTCGACCAAGGCTACTGGAGCTCTCTGGTCGAGGCCCAGCCGTAGCGAACTCCGCGGCCTCTGTCCGCCTAACCAATTGCCCCCAGCGGATCGTAACCTCGCACTAGATTGTCACCGGTGCGGTCGGTTTGCCACTCCGCACCACGCCCCATATTGCAGAGGCATGGCGGATGTAGATAGTTGTGCCGGAGACGTAGCACGCCTTTAATGTAGTGGAACGGGGGGAAGGCCGGAGACCTAGCGTTGTGGGAGTCTAGGCTCCGTGCCAGGGGAGCACACGTCCCCATCCTAGAGGTTTAGGATGGGACGAAAAAGAAGAGGACCCCGTTTTGTGGAGGTAGGGTTTTCTCCTCTCTAATCTTCGAGGTAGTCAAGGTTGTCTCGCGCACGAGATGTTCCGATCGTTGACGCCGAAGCGTGCGACGTTGTACAGGCCTTGCCAAAAGGCCTCGTCACGGGGGTCAATGACGGCGTTCGGCATCATCTTCCCAGCATACAGAATAATCATAAACTCATCGGGCTGTTCATCCAAGCCGCACCGGAAGCGGAAGAGCTCTTTGGCGGGCTCCTTGACTTCCGCGAAGTCCCAGAGGTACTCCTCCTTGTTCGTCTTCAGGTTTCGGCTACCTACTGGCCCGGTCCTACACCGACCGCCAGTATCTCGGTGCCCCTGTGGGGTCGATGATACTGACGGTCGGTGAGGAAGGGTTCGTCCGGGCAGTGCGTCGCAGGGGCGCGTCGTGATTTTAGGCGATGGCAATGGCACCAGAGTCTCGCATTTCTTAGTGTCGTCGGCCATTGTGACCAGGTGCTGGACCGACCGCCAGCGTCTCGGTATCCCTCGGGGGTCGATGACGGCTGACGGTCGGTCCAGGAACGGCAACGAACCGTGACTTCACCGGCGGGCCCAGAGCCCACAAGTCAGCAGAGCCCGGGCTCGCCCTCCAGCTGCCATTGACGACAGCCAGAGGGCGAGCCTCGGGTTGGGTATCCGCAGGACACCTACAGGCTGGCTGGGGCTTGACCCGAGACCGTTACGGGCCTTGGTGCGCTGGCCCTGGGGATGGGAAGCACAGCGCACCCGCACCGATCCTTGAGGGATGACCGGAGCACCGGGACTAGAGAGAGTAAGCAAGCTGGCAACTATAGTCGGGCGTGAGGGTTTCTCTCTTACCATCGTCGGGTATTCCTTCTAGATACCCGCCGAGGGTGCTAGGCGACTCGGCACAAGGAGCACCTTTGTCAGAGGTGCAACCTGCACGAGTACTTGACGTGGTCGACTTTGCACATGATGAGAATCAGATGGTGACAACCTGCTAACTGATTAGTGATGTACATGCAAAGGGTCTGATATATAACATACTTGTGACAAACGGAGACCATTGAATCTCAGCGGTAGGAACCGAGGTGGGCTGGGCCTTGCACCCAGCCGGGGCACCACCGGTCCTGGCCGGAGCCCCCTTCTTGCGCCCGTCTTCTGCTGGCGCGTGGCGGTGACCCAGAAACATTTCGAGGACGGTATTAGATACCGGTCCCGGATTTCGTCCACAGACGGTGAACAAGAAGTCGGGGAGAGCCGTTAATGCTTGATTACTAGTTCCCCCTGGGAGAAAGCTGAAGATGGTTGAGGACCACGTGAGTGGCTTGCCTCAAGTCTCCCAGGGGGAACTAGAAAAGCAATCGCATAGACGTAAGTATAGCCCGAGGTTCAACCTCAACCATATCGTAATTGATCGCTAGCTGGAGAGGCCTAGGGCCCCTTCCTGTTACAGGAGGGGCCCCGCAGCGGCGATGCTGTAGTAGTCGTCGCCGCCGCCCCGGTCCTTCGAGAGGCTAGTGCGCCGAGGCCCGTAATACGGAGGAGTCATTGCGCCATCTGGCAACAATGCAAGTCCCAGTTTAGGGCGGTCGCCAAGTAACTCGTTACCCCTGAGGGGTCGATGATACTTGACGACCGCCCCAGACCCGCCCCAGTGAATGGTGCTAGGGCGGACTTGGGAGTGACTCGAGGGATCCGCCCTCGGATCATCAGCTCTGCGAGCTTCTCCAGCTCCTCTCTTCTGGGGTAAAGTGTTGTTTGAAGAGACGTCGAAGATAGATTCGAGTGTCTTGGGAACGCACTTGGTGGGAGGCAGTTTACCCACTTGCCTAGGTGCGAGTGGTAGAGGGGAAAGTGGTCGTTCCAGCTAACCCCCTCCCTTTTCTGGAGCCGCTGTACGGCTCTACGTTGAAAAGGGAGGGGGCTAGAATCTAACCCTGGAACTGAGAGCGATGAAAACCCAGTCTCGTCTTTGTCGGGAATAGATGCTGCCTTGTAGAATGCGCGATGTGACAATTTTTCACTCTCGTAGGGTGCAATGCCACGACTGAAAAAATACGAGAGTGAAAAATTGTCACATCGCGCATTCTACAAGACCTATTGGCCAATAGCCCGCTGGGTCTTGTTTCGTAGAGAATGCGGGGATGCGACATTCCAGTTCAGCTCGAGTGAGAGTTGTAGATGGTCGGTATATGGCCAAGCGCGAAGCTTCAAGCTTCTATGCTGGAGTACCGGGTAAGGCAACTGAGGCCAGCAGCCGTTACGGCCGCCGAAGATAACGATCTGGCTTTTAGCCGAGCTGGGGCGGGCACGACGTGATGGACTTGGAGAAGTGTGCCCCTTCCCCAACTTCGGGGTGGGTGTTCAGTTGGACACCGCAGGATGCAAGTGCGGCAAGAAGGGAGGTCCCGCTAAATGCTAAATTGTCTTGGTCAGCGAAATTGCATCTTACGTTGATGATGTGAATTGTTTAAGTAATTTTCGCAACTTACAAGCACCGGTGAGGCGCTTCAAGCAGCCATCACTACTGGCCTCATCCTCGATCCACCAGGTGGGTTGGCCTGACTCTTGTGACTCTTGGAGACGCTGCTGGATCTTTTGGTCCAGCTCTGCAACAGAGTCATGCTTTCCTTTCGGAAGCGTGGCAATGGCCGGGAGCGCAACCTCCTCCAGATATCGCAGTGGAGGCGTCTTGAGTGAGAGTTAGTATATAGTACCGCTAAAGTAGAGATATTGGTGAGGTAGAGGTGTTGTTAAGGTATGGATATTGATGAAAAAGAGGTGTAAGGGTAAGGGTACTGATATATAGAAGTGTCGGTGAGGTAGATATGGTAATGGGGTGGAGGTATTAATAAAGTAGACATAGGATGGAGGTATTGATAAAGTAGACATGTTGATAGGTAGAGGTGTTGTTGATATGCAGAGGTGTTGTTGATAGGTAGAGGTGTTGTTGATAGGTAGAGGTGTTGTTGATAGGTAGAGGTGTTGTTGTTTGAGATAGGGTTGTTGATGAAAGAGAGGTATGATGTAAAAGTGTTGATGATATGGGATGTTGGTAAGGTAGGAATGTTGATGAAAAAGCGGTAGAGGTGTTGATGGGTAGAGGTGTTGATGGGTAGAGGTGTTGATGGGTAGAGGTGTTGATGGGTAGAGGTGTTGATGGGATGAGCATAGGCCGACCGAATAATGGGCATAGTAGACTTTGCGCGTGGCGAGCGGGAGGGGAGAAAAGGTGCAGGAAAATGAGGTCTTCTTGAAGAGAAGACCCAAGTAACAAGTAATAGTAAAGGTTAAGAATAAAGAGAAAAGACGAAAGAAAAGGAAAACTTACTGCTCCTGGTGGCTTCTGATACTGCTTGTAATAAGTAGGCGAAAAGCCAGACCAACGATAACGGCTAAGCGGCCCTTGTTAGAGGGCTGCGAAGTCAGATGCACCTAGATAAGTGTCTTGATGATGATTAAGAACACTTAGATGGCATAAGATGATGGAAGAGAAGATGTGATGATGGAAGAGAAGATGTGGTGATGGAAGAGAAGATGTGGTGATGGAAGAGAAGATGTGGTGTTGGATGTGGATGGAAGTTGGGTGGGAGAATAATGAGAAGAGTTGAGGATGCAAGTGGGTTTGCAGAGAAAACCTTTTGTTTACCTATGTAGGGTTTGGAAGGGCAAGTGTGTGTCTTAAGCATTTTTTTTTTTGTGGGAGGCCATTGCATCGTCCCCGACGATGTGGCTTCTGCCATCAGTTAGGGTAGTATGCGAGTAGGTGGTGTCTCTTAGAAGCGCTGGTTTGATGCGTAAGTATAGCCGCAGTGACAAAACCATGTGCGCCGCATTACGAGGGGCGCGAACGGCTGGAAATGCGGATCTTCATCCTTCCAAAGCAACGCACAGAAGGCTGTGGAAGGTAAGACCATTAGTGGCCAAGCTAGGAGCTTAGCAGAGCTCGACTATGCACCTGTATCTACCTAGGAGCCCTGTGTGGGAGGGCACCTCTGGTGCTGAGGACGAAGCCCGTTAACACAGGAAGAGCGTTATAACATAGATATTTTAGAATCTAAAGAGAGTCCATCATACGTTCGTCTTCCTTGTGTTATTCCTAAGTTGCCCCATGTATACTGGGTGCAGAGTTGCTTGATGGTAGGGGATGTGTGAGCAGCCCCTTTTACCCCTATTCTATAGAATTTTTAAGTATCTGGTAGATGAGGCTGGAAAATTATGGTATTGCTCGTTTACATCAAAGAGGGCCATTGAAAATTTTTCGTCTATATCATATCTACCTAGGTATTGAAAGCCGCTTTGAATTAGACCAATATGACATCTTGCTCTTGCGCAGTGGTGGTGGCAATGTTATGACACAGTATTGGAAGGGAAGCTACGAATCTAAATTGCCTATCAACGCAACAGAAATCAATGCTTTTGGTCAGTGCCTATCAATTAATTTCTCTATGTTTAGTTGTTTTTCGAGCTTCTAGGAGACGAGCGCACTGAATATGACCAATGCCCATTTTATATACCTCCTGATGTTGGTCGCCATATGTTGAGAAGCCGGGTAGAACATCCACCGTCTGGTAGTATTTCGGTGGAAATGCATCCCAAAACCAGTCTCTCCATGGACCTAATGGGTTAGAAGGATTATATCCCGAATATCTCCAATAGCTTAGCTCCCCATCATTGACGAGAAGTCTGGGGCACCCTGTATAGCGACATTTGATAAATTGGGGCGCCTCCGCACTCTGCGCCGCTGTGGCAGGGTGAATTCTCCTTGGAGAACTACCGTGTTGGGATTTGAAAATGATGAATATTCCAATTCTCGTGAGAGCTTCCCTAGTTCTCTTTACCAGCATATGTATTACTACCGCCCAGGGATGCGTGGTGGACGATGACTGCAGTCTCAACGGTATATGCCAGCGCTCCTCTGGGAAGTGCCAATGCGACGCCGGGTGGAAATCCGACGACTGCGGCGTGCTTGACCTGCTGCCAGCTACTCGATGGTCGGGATACAACTACACGAACTTCACTTTACCCGACTTTTACGGCACCAAGGGCAATTCGTCATGGGGTGGAAACATAATCCAGGATCGTGAGGACCAGGGGCTTTTCCACCTGATTGTCGATCAGTTCCCCCGAGGATGTGGGCTATCAGGCTGGCGGCCATTCAGCACCGTGGTCCGCGCGGAGTCGAGGACTGGCCCGGCTGGCCCTTACCACTACGCGCAAGAGCTTCTCGGCACCTTTCGCCATAATGCTAGAGTCATATGGAGCCCCGCCGACGAGAAATACCTCTTGTATACCATTGGGATAGAGACCGAGACGCCAGATACGTGCAAGTCATACAAATGGGCAAACAACATCTCGGTATCTAGCGCCCCTGACATCCGAGGGCCATGGTCCCCATCAGAGCGTCTTCTCGACGGAACCAACCCCACGCCGTGGCCGCTGTGGTCCGAAGATAACCCTACCACTGAAATCGTTCTTGGTGTGGAAGACAACTACCTCTACCAAGCCAATAACTTCAGCGGCTCCTACGAGCTAATCAAGTCGATGCCGTGGAACACGTCGGACTACAGTGACCACTGGTCCGAGGATCCGTTTCTGTGGCGCGACAAACGGGGGAACTGGCATATCTTGTGCCACTGGATGATCGACATCGCGGAAAGGAACGAGAAGTATCCATGGGTAGGAGGGCATCTATTCTCGCGTAGCTTAACGGGCAACTGGACTTTCAAGCTGCAGGCCGCGTACAACACCACCGTACTCTTTACAGACGGCGGCCGAACCGATTTCTACCGACGCGAGAGACCCAGGCTCTATTTCAGCGACGACGGCAACCAGACGCCCCTCTACCTCGTCAACGGCGTTCAGGAGTTCAACAGCTCGGCGAGCTATACCCTGATACAGCCCATCGGAAACGGAGCACAGCTGTACGAGCGGAAACTTGGATGTTGATCTGCCTGTTGCGGCTAACGTATCAGTGGCTTGTTTTATATGAGATATCATCTTGAAAACTCCCACATTAGCAGAACTAGTCGAAAGGTCCGTATAGCTCAATCGGTAGAGCGTGAGATTTGGTAGCTCGAGGTTGCAGGTTCAAATCCTGTTATGGATTAGACTGTTTCTTTTTGCGCCTCCCTCGTCACAGCATGGTTTGAGATAAAACCGTATTTAAATTCAGAGGTGAGAGGAAAGGAGAGGGGAGTAGAGGTTTCCTCCATGTCATTCATATAGGTATCTTTGTTATCTTGAGATTACTATGGTCGCGAACACTATAGATCCAGCCCAATTGCGAGTACGAGACTTGTTCTGTTACACATATCGCATACAAATGCTTCTTGTAATAATGACTCTGGTAGTTTTTAATGACATTCTATGACCGTCGACTTTAAGCAGCCACACGTCTTGTCCTACGAGGAGGCTTGGTTCCCAAATCTAGCGCTTCTTCGGCTGCTTTTCCTTTGGCAACCTGCTCTTCATTGGCCTTGATGGCATCTTCTGCATCTCTGGCGGCCTCGCCGTCATATGGTACACCATTTTCTACGGGGGCCCGCAGCCAGCCGTTCTTGGCGACCTCAATGATCTTTTCCATGAAAATATCTCCCATCTTGAAGTATCCTATTTTCTAAATTAGCTCCCGATCCAGACATCTTCTCCGACAATTGTAGCACATACCCTGATCAGTCGGGTGCATGCCATCTTTTCCAATATCTTCTTGTAGGACACGATTAGGTAAGCCTTGATCATAATGCATCTCTGCCATCGTGACCGGCTTGCCCTCGCGGATGAGGTCGATGGCTACCTGGCGAATCTGCGCGTTGGAGCTCTTGACGCATTTTTCTGTCCCGTCCCACGGGCTAGTGATGATGGTCGACATAATGACGGTGGCTCGCGGGGACGCCTCGAATAGGAAATCGACGAGTTCGCGCATGCTCTGCAAGACGTAGGCGGGCCCCCAGTTGTCCATCTGGAAGCAGTCGCTCGATCCCGCGTTGATGATGAATAGATTCGGCTGCACTTGCGGCACAACCTCTTTAAGGCGGTCGAGGGTCGGTTTTATGGGCTGGGCACCGAATGCCTGGACGTCGTTGTCCTTGAAGTCGCCATATCGGTTCTATCGGGAAGTAAGATGTCAGTACGATGAGAAAAGCCCCAGATTTATAGAGATGAGATTGTACCTGTCCGACATAGTTGACCGGATTGCCCCTAGAGACTAGCCAGTCTCGGATCTGCTTTCGGTAGCCCACTTCACCGGTCGAGTGCTCGCCCAAGGTCATCGACGCGCCTATGAACATTACGCGGAGGGGAATGCCACCCGCCAGTGGGCCATTTCCGGAATGTGTGAGGCGATTCCATCCATCGCGAGCGACGTCGGGGTTAGGTTGAATAAAGATAACTACGATGGGTTCGGGCGTTAGCCTTAGCGGCAGGCGGCGCGTGTCTTAGGGGGAAGACGGGGCTTACCTATTAAGAACAGCAATAGTCCGGATACGGCTATAGCCTTGTGGAGGTTAGGTAACTGTTTCCATCGCAGGTGTAGTGTCGACAGCATCATCTTGGTGATCTTGACGAGCGACCCATTTGCCGTTGTAAAAAGTTCCTTGGTTTGTGACGCTGACGGAGAGCGCCACGAGCCACGAGACACGAGACAGGACATTACGACTTATTTTCCTTTCGGGCTCAGGGGTCCCAGCCCAGCGTTTGAAAGGGCTGATCCTTTACAGTTACGAGGTACAAGTAGCCCCTAACACACGCTAAGCCCGTATTTCGTATTTTTAGTTGGTCTTACAGGCCTTATCGTCAAGTATCCCTCCCAATTCTTACTACCTATATGTACCTCCTAGGTTACTCAGGAATAGGAAGGGATTTGGATTTTGTCTGGCTCGGATTTAAGATTTGGGTTATTCTTGGCGACCTCGCGACCGGGAGACCGGCACCTCCACGTGTACCCGCGCACCCGCGTACCGCTGATCTTAAAATAAATTTCAATTGCTAGGTACCTTTGCCGCCTTTGCTCACCTCTACAATTGACCGTCGCATCACGACACTTACTAGTAGACATGCCGAGGGAAACCTACACGATAACTGGTCTATACATGAAGCGGTTCCCGAGAGACTGAGTCTTTTGCGTACAACCAGAATACTGAAGAGAACAATGACCTGCTGTACGCAAGCAGAATTTCCAGAATATCTTGCCCTGTGTGACGGTCTTTAATTCCTTTAGAACGTTACTTTCTATCTCTTTCCTACATTCCTCTTATTCCTATACGTAAGGAACCAATTATATAAATAGGGAATTGATACGACGTCGTCGATGTGCTCTATTCCTTGACGAACACACCTACTCGCGGCGATGTTTCTCCACGATTCTGAATAATCACGTCAAAGGGTCAGCTCGCCGAGGGGGCCTCAAACTTTCCAGAAATTCCCGAATCTGAGTTTTAGCCCCGTATCTACGGTCGCGCAAATTCAAGACATGCATAGCCTGTACGGACCTAGAATGCCAATGTGAGTCTAGAAGGCCATATTTACATGTAGAAACTGTTAATATATCTCTTCAGCACGGTCGAAGGTACGGAGTAGTGCATTGGGTAAGCCTCCCGAGGTCCGCCCCGGATAACGGGTAACCTACGTATATGCGGCTCTGCCTAGGTTAGGTACCTAGGAGATACACTGGCCCTGAGCTTCACAATTCGCCAGTTGATTGCAAAACAATATCATTTAAGCCAGACGATTTTATGTACCAAGATTGAAATTTCTTCCCTTCATATCCTGCAACAGTATCGATCAATATATACAATCAGAAGAGTAGTATCCTAACACGCCATGACAATGACCGAGAGTGACCCGGAAGAGGGGCCGTACAACCGTCTCATCTGCGTGTCTTGGGGTGTAATTTTTTTCCCGTTACTCTTATGCGGTGAACGGGAGCTCCACTTTCTCGGCGGCCTTGGCGGCTTTGTCCGCCTGCGCGACCTGGAAGGCGTTGACGAGAGCCGGGTACCAGATGTTGGCCATCTTGGTGTCGCCGGCGGCGTTCGGGTGGACGCCGTCGCGTAGGTCCGAGGTGCTGCGAGATTATCAGCGTTGGTCACAACTAGAGACGAAAAAGAAGGATTGAGAAAAGGGGTCGGAACGCGGCACGCTTTGATACGTACCCGGAGAAACCTAGAACACGTTTGTCAGCATGAGAACCAGTATGACCCAGGCAATGGGCGAGTTTAAGAGATAATGGATGATCGAGGAGGATAAATGGGGCAAGGCAAGTTGGCTGTGGAGCTGAATAGGCCCAATATTCTTACCTGTGTACTGATCGACGACCCAGATCGGAGATTCGGTCGTGTTGAGACCCTGCGCCCAGGGGATGATGGCCGCGTTCAGGCTCTGGATCTGGGTGTTGTAGCTGCCGAAGCCCATGGGGATGATTTGAGCGACCTAGGTTTCGATCCGTAATTAGCACTCGGATATCAATGACAGACAGGTGGGGGACAGCTTACGACGATCTTCATGCTCGGGTTGCTCTTCCTCATAACGCCGACCAGGGTCGTGAAGGCGGCGATGATGTCGGCAACCGGCTTATTCTGCTGCACGATGTCGTTGGTGCCCAGGTGCATGGTGATGACGTCGGCCGGGTTGGTGTTGAGCCAGCCGACGAGTTGCTGCCGGTTGGCGATGTCGATGGCCAGGAAGCCCGAGTGGCCCTCATTGTCACGGTCGTACGTCGCGTCCCCGCAGTTGTTCTCGGTCTTGCCCGAGCCCACCCAGTTCACGCTCCCCCACTCGGTGCCTTTCAGCTTCTCCCAGAGCATCGCGCGCCAGCAGATGATCTCGGTGATGGAGTCGCCGAAGGGCATGTACCGGAGCGTCGCGTTCTGGGCGGCCGTCGCGCCCAGAAGCGTGGCGATGGGAAGAACCTTGTTGAAAAGCATGGTTGAGAGTTTGCAAAGCTGAAGAGCGAAGAGGATGAAGAGGATGAGGAGGAAGGTGATTGTTGAATGGCTTGGAGATCTGGATAGATAATTCTCTCCTGCCTCTGACTGGCGGCGCCAGCTCGGGTCTTATAGATGTCTGTGTGCGGCTGTCTCGTAGCCATGGTAAGCTGAAATGGCGCTTACACATCGTAGTGATCTTTGGTTCCAAGCGCGGCTAAATCATGATCCTTCACATATGCGTATGCATAGAATATGAATATAAATAATGGGGTTGTCCTCCTGCTACGGTACGCCGAATGAGGCCGTGTTCGGCGGAAGATGATCTCCGAGTTTATGGAGACATCCGGAAAAAGCCTTCCTTTCAACCGACTCCACGAGCACATGGCTTCCACGTGGAATAAATACCCATGCAGCTCTCCCAAGGGAAGAAGTGCCATATTGAGGTTTAAGAACCAAAGAACGGAATGATGATCTGGTGTCGGGATTGGCGATGTGCCCATGAGGTATGGGGTACAATATATCCGCCAGAGACCCTGATATAAAATTGACTCCCCTATTCGCGAACCTAAATGCACACCAAGTCTTCCATATTGGACCATGCCAAATATAGTCTCCCACGTGGCCTGTTCAAGGATATTTGCATTCTGAAACTCTTTGCATTGTTCTATATGCAGGGGAAACGATTTTATATAGGCGAGTTCGCTTCAGTTATCTGCTTGGAAATAGACTTATACGACTATAGTAATACTGGGGTAAGAACTTGCATGGGTATATCCATTGGCCATTTATATTGAATGCAACATCACAACGTGTTTCCTGCAGCTATGAGGGTTACTGGGCTAGAAACGTCATTTTCCTAGGTGTCTTAAGTCGAGTGCTAGACGATACTGACTTGTACTTGCCATCTTATGTAGGTAGGTACTTAGTATTTAATGACTTTGTTGGTATTTTTGCAAGATATTTGTAGCATAGATGATTCGAGTACCTATTTGGGTACATTGCAGTAAGATGCTCAGTTATGAGCCCCTATTACTCCAGAAGCAGGTTCTTTTCGCCCACCAAACATTGTAAAGTCATGACTTTCTTGGCTATATAGATTTTGCAACCCAGTACGCCTCACTACACCTTCCAAGAACTTCCTCAGAACTACCCTTATAGGACATGCATGACTATGTTGGAGAATATGCTCACCCACTATGTGTCTAGGAAGGAACCACACTGCCGAAGTTAGCATCGTTGCAACGTATACGATTCGATTCTATCTAGTCCTATCACATCTAATTCAACCGGCATGTACGAAATGCCTAGAATTGATCAACGAATACATTGCTTCACGGAATACCCGATTGACCATCTAAGTAATAGGATCTATGCACATGAATATGTCAAAAATGCCCTGATCCTTGCTACCCATGTGGATTTCCATGTAACGCAGAGTATTGCTTCAATGTGTCGATATAATCGCCCACCGGAGACTAACATTGTTGTCGAGTAAGTAGCCAATGCAGGATTTCATCAGAGTAAAGGAGATCTTACCCTCACGTGGTCCCGAGGACACAACTAGGAAATGCAAGAAAAGAAAAGAAAGTCTCAACACTACGCTAAGTAGCACAATTTACATTCATGTAAGTAAAGAAGTATCAAGACACGGTCGTGAAATCTGAGGTATATCGACTCTACACACCACTACTTATGGGCTTGCTTTGTCAAGTAGGTAGGTTGTGGGCTTTAACCCGTATGGGGGTGGCGAGCGTCTCCCCCGGGTAATGAACTATTTACTATCAAGCGGCACGATCTCTAGAATGTATCCTGTATGCTTATATTGAGTAAAGGAAACTTAGGACCACGCTCTAGGATCCTCCACCCGACTGGTTGTCCTACCTGATGCTGGATATAAGGGCTCACGGATCGTACATCCTTTAATCTGGATGAGTTGCCTCATTATTAGCCACCCAAGGCCAACTATATAGCACCATGTCACACCCAGGCACCTGGAGAACAGGTAACCTAGCTGTAGATGTACTTCTACCGTGTATCCACCATACTTCCTGTACCTCGTTGTGCCAGCACGGAGCACATTCCCCAACGAGTTTACGGAAGGATGCCCGTCTTGCCCTACTCTCCATATAGGGGCAAACTTCTTGATTATAGCCGCTGCTCCTGATGTATGGAGAGCCACTCAGGAGACATTATAGGCCTATCACCCCCATGACCGGTCACTGATCCGAGCCTAGACGCACTTTAATGACGCTTTGGCGAGTGATTCTATTCCACGGACGGTTCAAAGGCACTAAGTAGAGGCTCTAGATTATCCGACTGGCCGTGGGTTGATGCCCCTCACGATACACGGTAGCCCCAAGGGCTTTCGGGGGTGGTGAGTGTCCATCTGCCCGGATGCCACGTAGATAGACTATATGTAACATGAAGTACTTACGCAGTATACTGAAGACATCCGTGGTAGTACTGTGGCGATGAGGACCAGCTTAACGATGCAGCTAGACTTTATCCCCTACGCACACTTCCCTTAAAATGGAAAGCGAAGAAGAGTTTCACGACGACCTGACACAGTGGGATTCGTGTGACGATGATGTCGTGAATACTCCAAAGCAAACCATGCCAACATGGTCCTCACATACTGTTATTACTTAGGTATCTAGGTCAACTTCAAGGAAGTAGAATTGAGCCGATCCCTATATGTTGAGGAGTCGACTCCGGAGCCTTTTTAAATAACCCACATATACCAATAGCTAATCCCAACATCCTTGGCGTATTAATCCAGAGGAATGGGTATATTCGTGCGTGTTTAACCTATTAAAATGTCTCGTATGTGCTAGAAAGCAATGTGCACTTTGGGGTTACCTTAGTCTCTCCGGGTGACATGCATAGCACGCACACTATTCGGCCACCTGCTTCTCAATGCTCTGATGAAGCATGGAGAAGCCATCAATTCCGACGCGGTGAGACAATGACACAGATAGCTGTCAACAATGCGAGTGCCCATGCCGTGTTATCGTGTCGCCTTTTCTCTTCGCTGTTAACATATGCCTGATATTGATATTCAGGAATCAGGTGACGCTGTCATGAGGACCGAGAAATAGCCCGGCCGCCGCAGAGTTAGAGCATTGTGAGCATTGTGTGTGACACGGCATACTCTCTCACCCATACACTTCCGCTTCGACCAAACGAGGCAACCTATGAGCGCGTTAGGCGGACGACTACCAGCACCTAGACATGCGGCTCTCATCTTGCTCTTCCCTTGCGTCCTACCAACTATGGGGTTGTACCACCCACCATGATATAGCGCGCCCGTAATATCACATCACGGATCTCCCCGCCCTTCTCCACCCCGCAAAACCACGCATTGTCCCTCACGTTTCAAATGAAGAGAAGCGGGACCAGGCCGCGAATTTTCATATCATGAAAGTTTGACTGTGGGTGCTACGATGACAGCATGGCCGAGAAACATTGTTCACTTACCTGGTAAACGACGGGATTGGATGGGCCGGGTTACGAAGAGACTTACTTACCAGACTACCGGGGCGTGCGGAGTGATGAGTCAGATTTTCTCTTCCCTTCTTTTTCACCTACATAGTATCGCCGCGGCCTCCATCCTGCCCCCGTTATCTCAGCTCATATCGAGTTGTTATACAATTATGTGGTAAGACTAAGTGAGGTACAAACAGCCCTCATGGTAGCCCCCATGGTAGCCTAGCCTTCTTCCGCAGCCAATAGGCGCATGTCCACCCATTCGGTGAGGCTGCGCGCTTGCAGATGCTAGTTCGGTATGTCTACATCTCGTGGGACCCCTTTGCCGTTTGCTACTACCCCCGGTCTATCTATAGCCCGCATAGTAAGACGGCGGGACGAGGGAACCTTGGAATGACGACATGCGTGAGGACGCAGCCTTGTCCGGACAGGAGTCATAAAAGTCTCGGGACGTGCCCGTAAGAAAGGTGAGTGAGTGTCCGGGCTTACAATGTTTACCTACCTGTTTAAGCTGAGTATAAGGACAACCTACCTACGTATATACTTGTGTCCCTACTTACACTCAAGTGAATATACATCATTGGAAGTATGCCTACCATCCAGCAGGCGAAGCGCAAGACGGCACAACCCTCCAAGGTCCAGACTCTAAACACAAGGCCGCCGTCATCTGCGAGCAAGCCAAGTGCGCCAGTGCCGGCACAATCTCAAAAGCCCATAACGACAGCGACAAGGTCATCGCAAACTCGGAGTGATGGTCTCGGCAGCACATCCGCGCAGGCGCAATGCAGTCGACCGCTAGAAGCCGCTACCATCCTGAGCAACCCGCGATTGCGGCAGGTCACCGGCCTACACCCGCGAAAAGCGATGTGGTGGACTGGCGTGCAGCCTCCGTTAGACGAGCTGGCCAGGCTGCAATGGGTCATGAGTCTTCCCGACGCCTACCCAGTCAAGCGGCCGAAAGGGAACCTCCGGACCGGGCGCCCCGGAATGCAGCACTAGGAATGAAACCCGACAAACAAAAAGGCAAGAGAAGCCAAGAATAATCGCTACTCATATTTTCCTTCGCGAAGTCATATTAACAACCAAAAAATAACTCATCCATAATACGCCGAACAGCCGTGCTGTTGATGACAGGTAACCTAAAGGGGCACATCATGCAAGGAAGAAGGAAATATACTATATACAAGAAAGCGGCGGAAGTGCGACTGAGTGGGTAGGCGGTATTTGTTCGTCGAAAAGTAAAAAAAAAAGGTCAAACGTGTCTGTCTAATTGACCATCGACTTGCCGATCTCGCTCTGCCAGCCCTCGGCTCTCTCGAAGCCGTTCATGTGAAATTGGTAATCGATGAGGGCCTGGCGGACTTCTTCAGGCGTGCTCAGAACAAAAGGACCGTACTGGACGACCTTCTGGTCGAGGATCTGGCCGGCGACGAGCACGAAGCGCGCGCTCTCGGCCGCGTCCTCGGGCACCTCGACGACCACCACGTCGCCGTCGGGCTCGAACACGCAGTTGTGGAACTGCGCGACGGCGGTCCTGGCGTCGCCCGACCCGAACACGGCCGAGCCCTCCAGCTGGTACGAGAAGGCGTTCCAGCCCTTGGGCAGCGGCTGCGCCAGCTTGCCGCCGGGCTTGATCTGCACGTCGAGGATCCACACGGGCGTGTACGCTAAATCCTTGACGCTGTCGACGCCGCCGGCCTGGCCCGAGATGACCTTGATGTGGACCTTGCCGTCGTCGAGGTCGGCGGCCGGGATCTCCGAGGCCTTCAGGTCGCGGTACCGCGGCTCGCAGGCCTTGAGGTGCGTCGGCAGGTCGACCCACAGCTGCAGGCCGACGTTGGCGCTGCCGTCCCGGTTCTGGCGCGGCATCTCGGCGTGCATGATGCCGCGGCCCGCCGTCATGAACTGCAGGTCGCCGGCCTCGATGGTGCCCGCGTGGCCCGCGAAGTCCTCGTGGTCGACGCCGCCCGTCAGCAGGTATGTGATGGTCTCCTGGCCTCGGTGCGGATGGTCGGGAAACCCGGCGCCCGGCTTGATGCTGAAGTGGTCCAGCATGAGGAACGGCGAGAAGTTGCGCAGCTGCGGCGTCCCGATCGATCGTCGCACGCGGGCGCCCGCGCCCTCGGCCTGCTCCACGGCCAGAAACACCTTGCGGATCGCACGCGGCACGGACATGTCGGTGGCGACGAGCTTCTCGGCGGGGTTGTAGAAGGACGACTCGGACGCGGGTTTGGTTGCCGACGTGGTGGTTACGGTGGTGTCGTCTGATTCGACGCTGCTGCTGCTAGCACTGCTACTCTTGTCGCTTGTATATAGCTTGTTGAAGTTCCCTAGGACGCGGTGGAGGGATGCTGTCGCGAGCTCGGTTACTTGTTCCCGGAAGACGACAACGGAGAGGATGGCTACGAGGATGGAGATGGAAAGCGAGAGGGCCCTCATGAGGGGTGGCTTTGGAAGAGGAGGGACTGTCGATAAATCTTTATACTGGATCGGAAAACAGGACTGAATCAGGTAGGTCGGGGGACGAGGGTGGATGCATTATGTACCGCAAGTAGGTATAGGTCAAAAGAAATATCATGAAGATTCCGTCCCGGTTTATTAGTTTCCTTATGGATGATATGGGCTGTTTTTCGATAAGGCGGGAGATGTGACTGGAAGACTGTCCTCTTCCTTTTTTTTTTTTTTTTTTTTTCTTTTTTTTTTGCTGACCAAACCTCCTTGGTGCTCCTCCTTGGTGCCCCTCCTTTTACCTTTGGGGGTGCTTCAGGGGATCCTCCCACTGGCAGAAAACCACTAAACCCGACGACGGTGTATGTTAGCCAAGTATTACCAACCCTTTACATCAGCAGCCCAGCTGTGGAACCCCGACATTACCAACGTCCCTAAGCGTTACTATATTGGCGGTAAAGGCCGCGTCCCTCGGGCCGGACGCACTCCTGATTGGTTACTAGCCGCCCTCTACTCGCCGCTGACTGGCTGACTATATTCTTCCAAATAGATTATCACATCTTCCTACGCCCGACGCGCCGGATTTCACTTGCTGTATCCGGCAGCCAACCCCGGCAGAAAGGATATCCATTGTATGGCGTGCCCGGCTGATGGACGTATCAAGTATTATACCGTCCACGCGTTATAGCTCTGCTGCTGCTACTCTCCACGTCCTTGTCTCATTAATTGCATGGTAATGTAAAACCTCCGCAGCTCCCGTCGAGGCTCATCTCAGTTCGCCGTGGACTAATAAGAGCGATCGAATATATAAATCGCGATTGCCAACACAGACAGCTGATTATATTGACCGTCGTGAAAGCGGTTGCTTGATATTTCAAGCTTTTTACCCTACTCGCATGTGATCGTGATTTCTTGCTAACTACCAGACGAAAATAATTACTATACTATTACCGATTTGAACGCGGTCCTAATGGGTCTTTTTTTCTTTTCTTTCGGGCTATCTTACATACATCTACAACGACGCGGTAGCCCTCCACTGCTGGACCTCCCTCTCGCTGATCTCCCTCAGCTTCTGCACGCTCGGGGGCTCGCCGGTGATGGTGCCCTTGGCGACCTCGGCCGCGCGGCCGAGCACCGACCGGTCGTTGACGGCGTACGTGACGGACCGGGTCTTGACGCGCAGGACGGCGATGCGCGGGTCGTCCTCGGACCCGTCGTGCTTGCCGTCGCCCAGGTCGCCGAGCCAGGCCCGCAGCGCCGGGCTGTAGTACTTCTTGACGACGGCCCGGTCCGTCTCGATGCTCACGTCGCCCGCGATCGACGCCCACTGCCCCGAGCTGTCGCAGAAGGAGATGTTGGTGTGCGGGTCCGCTTTGACCTCGTCCGTCTTGTGCGACTCGGTGTTGGTCGTGAAGGTTAGGTCGATGTCGCCGCCCTCCTGTGGAGTGGTTGATTTGGTTAGCAAATAACTGCTTTAATGGGAATATGGCAGATATTGGCGAGGGGTTCGCACGACTTACTTTTCCTGCGATGGCCATGCACCGCGAGACTAGCTTGCCGGACGACGGGTCGCGTGTGGTCATCATGCCAAACTTGCACGACGACACGAACTTGGCCAGGCCCTCGACCTTGTCTTTCAGGGTCACGTTGGTGTCGATGTTCTTGTTGTAGTACGGCCCCGACGGCTTGTCGCCGGTGTCTGTGTTGGAGAACGTCGACATCTTGCGTCGTTGACTGTAGCTGGTGATGATATATCTGGGTCGGTATTGATAAATGCAGATACTAGCTCTTGGAGTATGTAGCTTGTCTGCTTGGCTCCTGAAACTTCTGAGTATAAAGCGGGACGGGATGGTGGTAGGTCTTCCAGGCATTGTCTTATACGTGACAACTCGGCTGTAACAACGTCGACAAAGTTGGCTCATCAACCTGATATGTATTACCCCGCCGCGGCTTAGGTAGGCTCATCTCGAACCAGCATCATAGAGTTAAATTGGAGGCGTCGGTTGGCTCTCTGCAAAAGGTCGTGACCCCTATGACGTCGTTGACGACTTCAGCGCGTCACGATTACGAGAATAGGAAACGAAATTATGTCTTAGACCGACACTACTGCAGCATACTCGGACGCGCATTGTTATATTCATTAGGTCGATTGCCCAGACGGCCTACGGTTCACAGGCTTTGTCGCGGTAATAAAGGTGCACGTCAGCTAAGCCCAAGATGAAAACCGAAAACTCAATTCATTTGACTAGGACTCTCTACTGCTAAGGTATCTGAAATCGTCCCACGTAGACGCATAATTACAGCAGGCTTGAAATGACAAGGTAATAAATCAATCATCACCTTTCGCTTGGTATTCGATTCGATCCAAAAAAAAAAAAAAACGGCCCCCTATCTTGAACTTCGATATGGTCGAGCAGGGTCGTTAAAATTGTATACAAGAAAAGAAGAAAATGCACGTGTTTTCAGCGCTGGGAATTCGCTGAAGTAAACAGTGAGAAGCTTCTCTCTCCCCAACTCCTATTTTTGCACTTCCTATATCCGGTCTCCTTCCCTTTTATGGTTTCGATATATAACACACGCTTCCGCCACAGATGGTATCACGGGGGTGGGATCATGGGAATACTACGCCCACGTAGTTGAAGTTCGACGGGTCGCTTTGATCTAACGAGTACTCGAGGATCTCGTTGTTTGATATGGCGTAAAACATGGCGTCCGGGGTCATGGCGATGGACGTGATGTTGGTGTCCGGGCCCGAGTTGAAGTTGAAGCTCGAGATGGCGTTCATCTCCTTTCCATCCCAGTAGTTTCCCGTAATGGTCCCACCTTGGAGCAGAGCCACGTAGACCGTCTGGGTCCAGTTGTCAAATTTGGTAACTGCGAATTGCTGGGACACTGCCGGCAGCGGTATGCTGGACACGAGATCGGTAACTGGGAATTCGGGGTCAGTTTGATTCAAATCGTGCACGTGCCTAAAACGCCGATTTACTTACCTCTTTGGTCGGAGCCGGTCCAGGTATCATTGTACGTGGTCGTACTCATGACACCGGTGCTGCCGCTGGCGCGCTCGGACACCAGCTCAAGGCGATCGAGCCACGCCCCCCGCAGCGAGGGTATGATGGCCAAGCTGGAGTTGGCTGCTACGTCACTGCTGTCCACTGCTACGGTAGCAGTACCCCATGTGCTGGAGTTCGCCGTCTTGATCGCGCCCTCGGGTCTCTGGTAGGCCACAATCCAAGTGCCGTTGCCGTCGGCACCCCACGTCCTCTGCCACATCGCTGCTAACTGACCGCCGGGCCAGGTCTGCAGGATTGCTCCGCTGAGAGTGTCGTTGTCCCAGGTGTCAGGTTCGTTAAGGGCGTCGGTGCAGGCCATCGATCTGATGATATTGTCCGGATCGGTGAACCAGACATGCGTCTCGAAGTTCGGGCTGTGGTCCATCGATGCGGAAGCTAGGGGTGTGCCAGGTAGCGGGTTAAGAGGCGTCGTGGTAGCGGCCATCAGCTCCGTGAGGTTGTCCGTCTTCCACGTTTTGCCGTCGGAATCCCAGCGCCGGGCGATGATGGAATTGTACACATCCTGGAAGAAAACCGTTCTGTGGACCACCCCACTACTGTCCGTCCAATTCGATGCCGTTATCTTCGAATTGTCGTGGATGAGATTTACCGTCGTTGTACTATTCGTCGACGCCGGGTCTTTTGGATCATCGCTGCCAGACGACGAGCTCGAGTCCGCCGCCGTGGAACTGTTCTTGTTCTTACTCGCCAGTCCTACCCCCAGTCCAACACCCAACGCTATAATCGCGACGAGAACAACGCCTAATATTATAAAAAATGTCCTCCTCCGAAAACCACATATAGTTGCCGCCGCCGGGGCGGCTTTCTCGTCTTTGAGTGGTGGATATTGACCGCCATTCTCAGTCGCCGTTAACGGAGCTTGTCCGTACGCGCTGGAACCTATCGGGCTGGTAGAGCTCGGTGGGTATGCACTATTCGGATATAACGACGCATCTGAATACGCAACGCCGCCGGGTACGCCTGCGCCGTTGTGATATGCTGCCGCGTTCGAGTACGCAGCACCGCCTGGGTAATTTGGGTCCTTGTACGTCCCGGCTCCCGAGTATGCACCATGCGGCGCACCTACTACTTCTTTCGCGGTCTCGGGACTGTAATACGAATTTGTGGCACCCGCCGCGGCCTGCTCAAGGGGTACCGCTTGCGGGATGCTGTGATCGGGATAATTCACCACCTCCTTCTGAAAAGCCTCCGGGTCCTGCTCAGACACTTCAAGTGTGCTGTACGGCGGATGCTCTGGGGACTGCGACATGGCGACTTTTCTGATAAACGGCCTATGCCGTCGAGAGAGAGAGAGAGAGAGACAGCGAATGGCTAGTATTATTCGGCCCAAGTGATCGTTAGTTACCACTGATATCCCAAGAGCATGGTATTTCGGTTTAGAGAGCCTCTGCACTGGGAAGGAACAAGAAAAGGCAAGAAAATTGGACACAGCTTAACGCCGTGGCAAAGACGCAAAATAGAATCTCATCTGAAGCGATCCCTCGTGTGCGCGCCCGGGGCCTGGACTTTTATGATGAATCCTTCCGCGCTGCAACTCGGTGCCGTGCCTCGTCCCATTTCCGCTTGGCTTTCAGAGAGAGGGGACTATTCCCTAATGCGACCTTGCGCAGGGGATGCAGAATCCTTCGAGTCCTTATGCCACCTATTATCCCGGTCTATTGCCCATGGGCCATGGCTCCAGGGTTGGCAGGGTGTCTCAAATGCTTGGTGGGACCCAGACTTATCGAGTATTTCGCTCCGGGACCCCGTAATTGCACTGCTCCTGTCTGCCCCCTTTGTTATAGACGTGCAGAATGTATTCGGTGAGCGAGACGTGTTTCTACAACAGCTTTCTGCTCCATCTTCGTGTAGACACATTTCTACCCCATCCTCGTGTATCGTCTAGGACTTGCTTTACCGCCCATATACGGCTGTAGGATTATGCTAGTTCAGTTCCTCGGCCAATGGTTCGCGATGTCAACGCTACAACATCTCGAGCTAGCCCCCAATAGTATTATCTTCGGCCGTCGGGGTCGGGGTTAGTGAAGGCGGGACTTGGCAAGGCTAACTACTGCTGCTGCCGTATGGTTTATCCACGAGCCCCGGTAGATTAGGTTAGTAATGTATGTTAGCCAATTGCTAGCTAGACATCTTGGCCCCAGATTGAAAGGGCCAAATTTCCCTTCAGGGTCCCACTTACAGGGTATCTTCCCTCACACGATTTCTCTTGAGTCTTAGGCGGAAAGAAAGCGGCTTTTTTGACCGTTCGGTTACTAGCGAGAAAAGAATTCTTTTTTTTAGCATTTAATTAAATTAATTACCATTATATATTATATTTATTTTAACTTATTTAAATTAAATAAAAATTCGAAAAAATTTAATATAAATTATTTATTTATTTTATAATTTTTTATATTTTTTAATTATTTTTATTTAATTAATATATTATTAAATATTTTATTAATTTTATTAATTTTAATTTATTATTATTTAGTTTTAATTAATCTTTTAATTATATAAATATTTAAATAAAAATTCTTTTTAATTATATTTTTAATAATATATATAATAATTTTATTTTTTATAAAAATTATTTTTAAATAATAATAAATATTTAAAAATATTTTAATATTTTTCTAATATTTCTATTTAATAATTTAATTAAAAATATAAGCTTTATTATTATTTTCTTATAGTATAAAATCACGATTTCCGTAATGTTTTTCGATATTACTAATTATATAAATTATTATTATTTTATATATATAAAAATTTATTTTATTATTATTATTTAAAAAGATTTTATATTAATATAAAAATAATTTATAATTAATATTAATAATAATAATATAATAAATAAATATTTATTTTTAAGGGTATATTTTTTTAAAGAATTTATTATTTTTAAATTAATAAAAAATATATTTATTATTTAATATAATTATTAATATATTATATTTATTTTAATTAATATTTTTTTAAATAAATTAAATATATTTTTTATTTATTTTTAAAATTATTTATA
>MU376379.1:0-41288 GCA_022495205.1 Hypoxylon sp. FL1150 | reverse complement strand
TTTAATTGTTTTGAATTAATTACAAAATAAGGTGTAAAAGTGGTGGGTTGTTGCAAATGGGGCGCTGTTGCAAAAGGCGGTCAATGCGGTTAGTCCTGAAATAGGGAATTAGGATAATATTATATGCAATTAAAATAATTCTAATAATTTAATTAGATAAATTAACCATTTCTAATATTATATAATTAAAATTAATCTTATAAAATAAAATATAAAAAAGGAAAAATTTAAATTTTAATTATATTATTTTATTCGATTTGATTTTAATTAAAATTCGGAGCTTTGAAAATAAAATTATATTAAAAAATATCACGTGAAATAATAAATAAATAAAAAGTAATTATATAATATTTTTTTAAAATAATAATTTTAATTAAAATTTAATATTTTAGAATAATAATTTTAATTAAATTTAATATTATAAAATAATATAATTAAATATGATATTTTTATTTTTTTTTATTTTATTTAATAAGCTTAATTTTTTAATTATTATTTTAAAAAATAATTAATTTATTCAATTAAATAATAAATTATTATAATAAATAATAATTTTATAAAATTAATAAAAATATTAATTTTATTTTGCATAGAAACTTTTCGATCTATGCGCTAATCAAATATAATTAATGCTTATAAGGATAAGTAAATATGGCTTATATGATAATTTCCCCCTTTAGGACTAATTGATATTTAATTTTTCATTTTGGCGGAACTGTATTAACGGGCCACCGCATTTCGTTTCGTACACCGTATTGGATATCACGAATCCGACGACGATGATATAATCTTAGGCATCAAATACGGCGGAGTGACTAGTATTTAATTTCACGGCATTGGGCGACATAGTCACCGCCGCAAAGTGGCGTGTAAGATGTTAGCAAATTATAGGCGACTCGTGACTTCTAATGAGCTTAAAATATCATTACATATTTGCTTCACCAACGACCGGCTCTAGCGGTTTCTCGTATTAAATTATACTGCCGAAGGATAAATATCGTCATCTTCCTCTCATCGACTAATCTCCTTAGCTTCTCATAACCCCAAACTACGATCAAGCTACCCCTAAGATTTCAATCACGTCATAAATTCATAAACCAATTCTTCACCACAAAAATATCTCAAGATGTATTTCCAATCCCTCCTCGCCGCTGTTCTTTTGACCAGCGGGTCTGTTCTCGCTGCACCTGCAGAGCATATATCTCGTCAAACATACATAGGCTCCGTGGATTTCACCACTGTTGATGGCACGACCGTGCACTCCAATATGCAGGTTGGAGCCGGATACAGACAATTGAGTAAGGCTACTATTCTAAAAGACTCTGGAGTGCAGTGAGTCGATGCTGACTTAATCGAAATAGCCCAACCTGGAGAGCTGCAAGTCATGACTCAGCTCGTAGGTATTGCCGATAACCTCATCTGCTCATCCCAGAGCAACGACGGCAAAACGACGACTGTCACGGGACTACAGGTAAGAATTGCGAGGGAAAATATCGATTGCTCCATAGACTAATATCGCCTGCTTTAGACCTCAAACATTGAGCCGCCCAGGCAACAAGTCCTGGTTAAGTGCGATTTCATCGACGGCCCGCCATCAGTCTAGTCGCTTATGCGCTGATGCATCCATCGATGTGGCAAGACATTGAGGGTCATGTACTTACCATTGAGCTTTCGTCCGCGTTATTTCAGGGATTATTCATGGTTATATATTTGCTACAGGGAGAAGAGGAAACGTCTAGACATTATTAACATCGACCTGACTGTATTGTATTAAGTAATCTTTCATCGCATGCGTTCGTAAACACGTGAGCTGCTAGTAAACTTCTACGGCGTAAGAATTGCCATTTTCGCATCAGAAACTTCCATACTAGGTACTTGCGGAAAGTCTCATCGAAGGAAGAGTAATAGGACCTTGCATTGGTCGTGGACAACATAGACTGGCTGCAATCCGCGTTTTGAGCTTAATCATAGCTCCAGTTATCTGCCCACCAGCTAGGTAGGTACCTAGTAGGTACCCAATAGAAAGACTGCCCGTCCTTGATTAGGAGGTACTCATGTACCTAGGTAGTTTGTGAACTTGGATGTCGTTTGCACATTTGCAGTGAGCCGCGGGTGCCTGTAAGTGAGGTACAAGTTCCCAATGCTTCTTCTACATTCTAAACTCTCGTCTTCCAACATCTGGCCAAAGTGCGTTAACCATGGAGGGTACCATTATGCAGTGCCTTACCATGTTTTAAGTCGGTCGGTACTCGGCATTGATGTTTGGTTTTCTTTTGTTTGGACTTCTTCCACTCGGCGTCATCCTCGTCGATATTTTTCGACCTGGCCTTCTCCTTGAGGTTCTTCTACTCGGTCTTTTCGTTCTTACGGCGACGGCTTATACTTTCTCAGGCAAGGATCTTAATGCTGCCCATCTCGATACAGCGAACTCCATGCGTCTACGTAAATACCTTCTTATCTGTCACTGTCGTCAATGCAAATGCTAAGATTGTCTGGCTCTAGTAACTACGACTGGAAGACTAGAAGACTTCGAGGCGCAGCTCGGTATTATCAGTACAGGCGGCGAAGACAAAGTTGCATCGTGCTAATCCTTCATACGTCTACCTTTACAGCTCACGGCCACTCCTTCTGCTGTATCTTCCCAGATTGCCAAGGAACGCCAAAATACCAATGAACGGCTCCGTGAGCAAATTGGGCGACTGAACGACGAGAGTGAGTCTCTTCGTGGTGATAATCACGCCATTTGCTTTGGGTACCTTATTAAATGTCTAGAAGGCTATCGCCAATAGTTGAAGCAGGGATTTCAACTACATTTGGAGGTGCTATGCAGCTGAGTGGAGATAGAATACGGCTGGCTTCCATTACTATATACTATGCGCGATCTGTCCGGTAGGAGGAGTAAAGCCAATCATAGGGTGAAAGATAGCAGAATGCCTAGGCAATTCCTGTTACGAAGTAACATCGTGTATATAACTAACGAGTAAATTGCTGAATAGAAGCTAAATTAACAGACATACTGCCCACTACCATAGTCATAACTAACAGAAACAGCCCAAGGTTAGAAATAGATATTCGCTTCTGAGAAATATTCATTCTTATAAATGACCCCCACTCCCCCCTTTTTCACATTCTCCACTTTTCTCACCTTTTCCCACCATATGCCCTACTACCGCTTGCAGGTTTTGGGATTGGATGATGACAACCCCTTGCCTTCTCTGCAGCAGCATCATTAGTTTAGCGCGGAAGCACTTTTTAAACGCAAGGATAGGATCAGGGTGAAGTAAATAAGAATTGTAACGCGGACATGCAGCCATGCTCCATGCCTAGGTACCTACGCAAGAATCATCCCTGACAAAGGCTTCTGTAATCCAGCATCACCGCCTTCAAGCACCGCACTACGCAAGGCTGTCTCGTTATCCCACCACGGCTGCTGCGGGAGGCGGATAGTATTCGTTCCGCAGTGCACCTCGCCGCCGCCCTCGTGATGCGAGTACCAATCGTCAATATAGACGACTTCAAGTCCGGCTTCCCCATACACCTTATCCGTCGCCGCCTTCAAGATGTCTGTGCCGTTGATTATGGGCCCCCAGGGGTCCGGCGACAGGTATTTCGAATCACCGAGGACGACGCCGTTCAGAACACCTGGATACAGTGCTGCGGCATGCGACTTGCTGCAGTTCCGATCTGGTGCCACTCCCTCGTCAGGTTCCCAACAGACACCGGTGGTAAAGATCATGGGCACCTGGTGAATATCATTGTCCGGAATACCGGTCTCCTGATGTTGAAAACAAGATGTATTAGCATTCGCACTTCTATTAACAGTCCCGTGTGTATTCACATAGTGGGTCAGGTAGCCAAGATGAACCTAGTATCCGACTTACTGTGTGTGCAAGGTCAGCTCCTGTGGACTGGACAGATGGGGTGGTAGGACGACAGATTGATACATACCCCTTTGTAGTGTAGCTTTGACATCATCTAGCCGGTGGGCGAACCGTTCATTCTCCTCAATCAGCTGACCTGTCAGGATCTGGCTGATAGTAGCGCCAGGAACATCTCCTGTAATGCGAGGAAGCGTCCCGTTGGGTCGGGAAAATGCTGGAACATCACCATAACCGAGGGCCTGTGCCTCCTGCAAGATTTCAACGCCTCCCTTTGAGTCAGCTATGTAGAGAGCCCACCCGTATAGTGTATTGGGCGCCGGAAGGAACTGCACCATCTCATCCACATGTCCGACAGCTAGCCAGTCTACGTCAAGAATGATGGGAGCTTGGAACTCCTGGGCTCTCATATAGTCATAAACGTGGGGGCAAGATGGAGTCGACTTGGCATGAGAACCTTCCACGATACGGCCGGCTGGATAGGAACTGCCGTTAAACTCGTAGGGAGGGATCGTTTCAAGATTGCCCATTGAATCAACCTCGTCTCGAGTTCCGCCAGTACTATAGACAGCCCCCCGGCCTGTGCCCCTCAGGTATTCAAAGACTTGCCGCCCAGCGACGCGAGATCCCTGCGAGGAACGGATCATAACCTGAAGAGTGATGGGACTAGAAGGACCAGGCATACTAGTATACCCCGGTTCGACGATATCCTGGGCCCAGATATCGTCGGAATGATTAAATAACCATAAGGGCCTGCTAATATCCGACTGGCCAAGGATAGAGTGCAAGTCGGAGACGAATTTCGCTTGATAAGGAGTGACCGACTCATTGCCGTTGGTAGTGAGTACTTCAGAAACGGGCATCAAATGATGAAATGTGAGAATGGGAGCGACGCGGAGACGGACTGTATCGTGGGATGAACTCAGCCCATTTTGCACGTCAAAATGGACCTCAACGCGCCCATCCCAGCCTCCAGGCCTCCGTGTGTCTCGGGCGTCTACTCCAAGTTTCAGCCCCTCTCGTAGATGGCTGGTAGGGAACTTGTAGTCATTTGTGGTAATGACCCATCCGCTCTGCTCCCAACGAAAAATACGAACATTCTTTCGGGCAAGCTCCCGGGAAACTCGGACAGTTCCCCAACTGTCATCGCCAACATCCGGTATCGGTACCGTTCTTAGCGGAGCCATGTAGCCGGGAGATCGCTGAATATCGTCGGAGGCGTCATTACAAGCCGCCAGGGCGTCGTCTGAGAGAGGATCGCCCGATAATGCAATACGAGAGCAGCGGCGATCTGTATCACCAATATTTGCTAGAAATATAGCTCCCGCCTTGTCCGACCACTCCAACTTGTGTTGAAGATCTCCATCACCTTGCACGTCCACGATCCCGTTACGATCGCTGTCCGCCCTTATGTCGGCTTTCCAAGCGTGCCCTGAGTGGCAAAGCAAGGCCAAGAAAACTAGAAACTTGTGAGCCGCTTAAAGTGACTAAGAGATGGAATCATCTTACCGATATGGCGAGAGATCGTTGCAGTTCTCATAATGGATACGTAGCTGCGTGAGACTAGTAGCACATGAGTTGTTTACTTCTGGGTTGGTAAAGGATCGAAAACAGACTATTATCAGCCTAGGAGGTGGATACATGATAAGTAAAAACCTGCAAATTTCTTTCTTGAAGATTAATAACGTGGCATTATTCGAGTACAAACGCCTTCGTTCCGATCGATGATATAATCGTACAGATATGTATCGCACAGTTAAGGGGCATCTCGTCATATTACGTACCATTTATTTACTCATGCAGTACACGGATATTCATGGCGAGGTTCATGTCGCCGATCTTTCAATATGAATATGTAACTAACCTACTACGTGCGTAGCCAGGTATGCACTACATTTCCCGTCCGACGCCGCCGGCGTCAATGTGTTGAATGCATCTATGAGAGTCATACAGCCAATTTAACTTACCGATCTCCTCATTTGCGTCATGTCTCTCTGTGTACATGGCTCCATGCTAATACATTGACCGTTTTGAACACAGCATGGTATGATCTGCTTTTTTTCAGCTGTGTTCCGTGGAGGAGGCTGAGTTTCACTCCCCACCTGAGCTGATCTGGATACGGATGGTGCGATGGCCCGCATACAGCAGCATGGAAAGCGAATACGTAGTTGGTAATATCGCACGATATCGGTATAAAACCACGTCTGTTTACTCTAGGTGATCATTTGTATCAAATACTCGTGAATCCTCTACGAGGAATCACTTCCCATCACACATTCAGTCACATATCCTTCGATCATGTCAGCTACAGTCACGGTCATGAAGAGCCCTCACAGAGTGGGTGGCTGGCTACCCCCCAACTCTCATGTCATGCTTCATTGGGTATCGAAACTGAACAACCGCATCGATGTCTCATCGCCTTGGCCTCAAGAGGTTACAGACTTTCAGGACTTGATTGAAAACTCTGCGGAGCTTCGTATGCTGGCTTCGGCCATGTTTGATGAGGTTCCCAACAAGCCACCCTACGACAAGGATCCAAACAACACCGGTCAGGTCCGAAGCTATCAGCATATGCTGTCTTTGATCGCCCATATCATGCGCGAGGTGGCTCCGGAATGGAACCAGACCGAGTACGATTCCGGCTTGATTGGCTTCCCGTTCAATGCTATCTTGGACTGGCCCATGGCTACGCCCAGCGGGTATGCATTCTTTCTACACCCGAAGGTCAACGAGCAATTCAAGATTATTCTCGATTGCTGGAGAGATACGGTCCTTACGAAGCCGATATCTCAGAGAGTCTTAAACAAGGGGCCTGAAGGGTGGCTCAGCGACGCCGCGTTGAAAACAATCGCGCAAGACACCAATGTCACGGGCCAGCCCAATCCCCCATTCGAAGACCTCTTTGTCTGTGATCCTTCCGACCCGCACTACGGCTTCGCGTCCTGGGATGCCTTTTTCACCAGAACTTTCAAGAACTTCGATATTACTCGACCGGTTGAGGAGAAGGACGACCCGCGCTGGATTGTAAACTCGTGCGAGTCCAAACCCTTTGCACTGCAATACCACGTGCGGAAGCTCGATACCTTTTGGTTGAAGGGACAGCCGTATTCAGTGGCTGAGATGACGATGCTGGATAAGGTAACGGTAGATTGTTTCGTCGGCGGCACCATCTACCAAGCTTTCCTCAGCGCCACGTCCTACCATCGCTGGCACTCGCCAGTGACTGGAAAGGTCATCTACGCCAACGTCATCAACGGGACGTATTTCTCGGAACCCACCAGCGCTGGATTCACCAACCCTGACGGCCCAGACCCGGCCGGGCCCGATCGAAGCCAAGGATACATAACCCACGTTGCAACGCGTGCAGTATACTTGATCGACGCAGGAGATCCCGTCGGTCTGGTGTGCGCTATCTACGTGGGCATGGCCGACGTGTCGACGTGTGAAATTGGGAAGAAGTTCAGCAAGAACGAGCTGAAGGTCTTACCTCCCACAAGAAACCCGGGAGTCAACGTCACCAAGGGAGATGAGATCGGAATGTTTCACCACGGTGGCTCAACGCATTGTCTTCTTTTCGGGAAAGATTTAAAACTGCAGTTCGTGCCTCAGGCGTACCCCGATTCCCCGAAGAGGAACCTGCCGCTTCGGAGTAAATTGGCGTATGTTGATCACAATGAAGAAGTGAGTACTTAGTAATGGGCTTCGGGGACTAAAGCAGCGGGTACAAGGTCTCATGGTGGCATCAGGTATCTCTTTCGTGATGTTGGTTCCTCGGTCTATGTGTGCAATAGATAAAATCTCCTAGGCTTAACAATATACGCTCGCTACCATCTCATCTAAAACTCTTGTAGGGTCTTGGGTATCACATGCCGTAGATAGCTCATATGTGCAAGGTCGAAATAATTCCCCTCGTATGATTTGGCTCGGTACCTACCTAGGTAGGTAGGTATTAAGCAATAAGGTAGTATCTGGTTCTCTTCGGCTCAGATACCCGAGACTCGTTGTGTTATGCCACATTGGCTTTGAATAACAGCAGCTAAACTCCTCCAAATGATTAGTCGTCTGCTCCCCGTATATTTGGCGTGCCACGGTAACGACCCCTGTGCCACCAATATCATGTGCGCAGGAGTCATTAGGCGTTTCGGCGCTCCTTAAAAGGGCCTAGCTTCCACGACGTTGAAATGTGGCGCAACGTGATGCACAGTGCTACAAAATATGTGTCCGTAACGAGTAAATCGAGGATGAGGGGAAGACGGGATCTTGCCGTCTTTGAGACATTGGGAACAGTTCGCTGCATGGTGGCACTGGTAGTATTCCATATCCAGTCGCGAATTGAATCCCTTTCAACTAAGGAGTTGATTCTCTTCGACGTTGTGAAACAGATCATGTACGCCTTGGATCTTCTCCAATGTCGATCTTATCTCTCGTCAAAAGCTACAGTACCACATATCGTGTGGACGAATCACCTCGTATATGTAGGTGGTAAATGAGAAGCTAGTCAATAACTGCTGCTTACCCGCGTCGGCGAACAAGAAAGAGGGTGGAGACGTACAACTCACCGTGAAGTAAAGATCAACCATGTGGCACTCCACTGGTTAGCTGAGCTTACCCACAATATCTTCATCTGCCAGGTCGCCTATGTGGCCTGGATATCTGTTTGGATAAGCGAGAACTGAAATTGAGACAGCTACGACGTCATGCTAGTCTATCAGTTTAGCCGCCTTGGTCTAATAGGGTATACCGTAGATTCAGGATGCAATGACCATCTCTCCTAGTAGGAGTCAGTTGTATGAGTGACTTCGCTTTGCTTGTCCACCCAGCGTATGGGCAGATTTAAGGAGTAAGGTAGAATCTGCTTAAACAAGTAACATAAGTGAGCTACGTTACAAACAAGGACTTTCCCACAGATCCCGTCTAAGGTTCCAAGCTTCTTCTAACTCTACCTACTATCTGAAATCTAACATATTTCTGAATACCACGGGGTCCAAGTATGTTTTGGTTGGCTGGTATCGGGCTCTACTTTGGCATATTTGCTGGAGCGCAGTTGATGAACCCGCCGACCAACTCCAACGATGGTGCCAGCGTATCCTTCAAAAAAGTCCCGGTACGTTACTAACTGATTAAATGAGAGATGATTCTACGACCTTATGCTGACGATCTCATGTGTCAATAGGCGGAAGTGTGCGGTGATGCCAGCTCCTATACTGGCTATGTGAAGTTTCCGCCCAATTCTATGAAAGAGTCCACCCACAATTATCCTATCAACACGTTTTTCTGGTATTTCGAAGCCCAGCACGATTCCCAAAACTCCCCTCTGATCATCTGGATGAATGGCGGGCCGGGCGCTTCATCCATGTTTGGGCTTTTCACGGAGAATGGGCCATGTAGCATCACACGCGACCACGTTCCGAGAACAAACCCGTGGTCCTGGAATAGGGACTACAATATCCTCTATGTTGATCAGCCAGTCCAAACTGGCTTCAGTTATGACGTCCTTACCAACGGTCTTCTAGATCTAGAAACTGGCAATATTTTCCCAACGGTCTCCGATGATCCAGGAAACCGCACTCTTATTCCCGGCATCTTTAGCAGTCAAAACGTCAATTCGACTGCTAATACCACCGAGACCGCGGCGAAACATTTCTGGAACTTTCTTCAGCAATGGACGGGAAGATTTACGCAGCACAATACCAGCGACAATGCCATCAGTATTTGGACGGAGTCTTATGGTGGACGTTACGGGCCAAGCTTCGCCGCCTATATTCACGAGCAAAACTCTCGGATACGGGGCGGTACTTTGGATGACGCGAGAATCATCAATCTCACGACGCTAGGCGTTATCAACGGGTGTGTCGACCTACTCGTTCAAGAAACATCCGCGCCAGAATTCGCCTACAATAAGAATTCCTACAATATCCCCGGTATATCTCACGACGACTACACAGCTGCTATGAGTGCGTACTCTCAACCAGGGGGCTGCGAGGATCAGATCGACGACTGTCTTTCCCGTGCACATGCTCACGACCCCGACATGTACGGCAACATTGGCGAGGTTAACAAGGTATGCGAGGATGCAAGTGACTTCTGCCAAAATGAGGTCGAGGGCCCTTATTCGTATCGTAAGCAATGGGCTTTCTACGACATCGCGCATTGCTATCTGGATGCGTTCCCAGGAAATGAGTACTTGGACTATCTCTCCAACGAAGATATTCGCAACAAGCTGGGCGTACCTGTCAACTACACGGACATCTCCAATACTGTCGGCAAAGCGTTCAACCTTACTGGAGACTATGCGAGAAGGAACCCTAAGGGCTACCTCGAGAACATCGCTACGCTTCTAGACGCCGGAATTCAAGTAGCGCTGGTTTATGGCGACCGAGACTTCGCCTGTAATTGGATCGGCGGAGAGCGAGTTAGTCTAAGTATAGACTACAGTCAAAGCGAAGCCTTCGAGAAGGCCGGGTATGGCAGCGTGACACTAGACGGGTTGACCCCAGTTGGGCAAGTCCGCCAGCATGGCCTGTTCTCTTTCACTCGGGTCTACCAATCTGGTCACATGGTTCCCGCGTACCAACCCCAAGTCGCCTATGTCCTTCTTAACCGTACCATGCAGCTGAAGGATGTCGCTACGGGGAATATCACCATTACTGACGACTATTCGACGAGTGGCCCTCCTAACTCGACCACCACTCTCAAGGCACCTCCACTTCCTTCGGGGACGTGCTACTTGAGAGGGATGTCCTCCACGTGTGCTCAGAATCAAATCGATGCTATCAAAGAGGGGAGCGCCGACATCGAGAAGGGCGTTATAGTATCGCCTACCCCTTCGCCAGACCCATGCCCCCGTCTTCCATATAGCCTTTGGGGGGAAACTCAAAGCACAACCAAGGGAGGAAGCCAATTCGCTCTAAACGCTCAAGAGGAATTGTAATAATCATCGGCTTGTGTTCGCATATGTCCTCATATCGCTATTCATTCGTTATCGTTTAACATTGATTCGTTTCCATTCTCCCTATCTCACGCCGACTAAGGGAGTGGCGAATTTTAAAATGGGGTTATGTTATGGCAAGTGTGGTGGATAGAGGTTTGCCTGGGCAGTCCATTCCTTTTAAAGATATTGAAATTGTCTTCTTAGCAGTGCATAATTCAGCCGGAGCTAGCCCTTTACACAATAGTAAAGGTCAAAGAATATTTCACTAAGAATGAATCACATCTTGATACATGGAAATTGGCAATACAATACTACAGTGTGTTTGGTGTTGCACACGTGCTATGTATACTGTACTGCTACGGCCGCCAGTTTTCCGTCTAACTACGTCTATGAAGGACGGGATCGCACCACAAGGACGAGGGCAAGTTCACAGCTAGAAAATTGAGGAAAGATTCAAATCTAAAGCTCGAGGCTGAATATGAATACTTGAAGATCATGTCTATCCCGTCTTCTGTCTACATCGGTAATAGGTACCAGTTTACGTCAGCGCATACCCCTTAACAGGTAGGTGTATCATCCTCGCAAATATCCCTGGCCAGTTAAATGAGAGACCAATTCAGCTGCCAATGGGCTACCAAATATGTATTATCGATGACTGTTATGATCATTGCAATGTAACCTAAGAGTTGTGTCTCAATGAGTTTTAATTGGCTATTCGGTCATGAGTATAGCTTGCCTAGTCGCTTCAAGCGCTATGCTCAAATATGGTTTACCTTTATTTCCAGGTTAGGCGGTCTTTAGTATGTACTTAATGACAGGGTCCCCTGTGGGCTGAGGCAGAGATCGTGTTGCTGAAATCTGCTGGTTCGTTTCAATAGGGGTGGGTGACATTCGCATGCCAAGAATAGATGAAAGTTATGAGAAGCTATTCCTGGGTATGTACTAATCTAATCATTTTTGGCAGAAGCGTGCAGAAGCGTTCGTGTTAGCTCCGAATAGGGTTGACCATTTGGACAAAAGTGCCAAAATTAATAAATATGAAAGTCTAAACCGTAAATAGAAAAATCTTACATAGCTATATAATAAAAAAATACTTAGATATTAACCTTTTTAATTAAATAATATAAAATTTTTTTATAATAAATATATATTTAATTATAAATTTTTTTAATTATAAATTTTTTATATATTATAATAATTATATTAATTATAATTAAATAAAATTAAAAGAAAATTATTATTTTTTTCGTTTTATTAAATTTTATTTATTAATTTAAATTATATATTTTAAAACTTAATATATATTAAATTATTTAAAATTAAAAATATTAATTTTTATAATTTTTAATTAAATTTTAAAATATATAAATTAAATATATAATAAATATATAATAAATATATAATAAATATATTTTAAATATATATAAATTATATATTAATATTTTTATATTTATTTAAATATATATTTACCCGGAATTTCGTATTAAAAAATTTAATTTTTATTATAATTATTAATATATTTTATAATTTATATTTATTTAAATAATATATTTTATTTTATTTAATTTACTTAATTAAAAATTTTTTATTAATATTTCTTTTATTTTTTTCTAATTTCTTTTAAATTATTATTTAAATTAATAAAAATATATTTATTTTAATATATTTTAATATATTATAATTAGTAAAAAATATTAGTAAAATCATATTATATTAAAATAATATTATTATTTAATAATTTTATAATTATTAATTATAAAATAATGCGATTTAATTTAATTAATTTTTAATTAAAATAATTATAAAATAATAATATATAAGAAAAAAAAAATTAAATTAAATATTTAAATAAAATTATAAAATGTATAATTTTATATTATTATAATTTATAATTATTTTATATTAATATATATAATATTTATACTAATTAAATAATTATAATAATTGCGATAATTATAATAATTATTATTAAATTTTAATTTTAATTTTAATTAATAAATTAATAAATATATATTTAATATAAATTTATTCTTTTATTAAATTATAAAAAAATTTAAACTTATTATATTAAAATTTTAAATATAAAAATAATTATATTATAATGATTTATAAATATTTATTAATAAATAAAATAAAAATAAATAAGCGGTTTAATATATTTTATTATTTTTTTATTAAAATAATTACTTTTTAAATTATATATATATATATTATTTATAAAATTTTTAAATTTTATATTTCTATTAAATAATATTAAATTTTATTATAATAATAAATTAATTTTTTATTATTTTTATATTAATAAATACTTTTATTAAATTAATATTAAATAATATTTATAATATATTTATATTAATTAATTAAAAATATAAGTTTAATTTTATTTATATTTTTAAATAATATTTGAAAATTAAATTTAAATAAATATTTAATTATAATATATTTTACTTTTATTTTAAATAAAATAAAAAAAATATAAATGATAATTAAATAAATAAAAATTTAATAAAATTAAATATTAAAATTAAAAATTAATTAGAAAATTTAAAGCTAATTTAAAAAGTTTATTATAAGATTTTAATTATAAATATATTATTTAATTACATAATAAAATAAATAGTAAAAAAGTATTTTTATAATAATATATTTTTTTATATTTTGGTTTTTATAAAATAATATAAAATAATTATTTAATTTCCCTATATATAATTTAATTTTATCCTTTCTAATAAAGAATTTTATATTACTAATAATTTTTAAATAATATATATTATAATTAATAATATAAATATAATTACATTTTAATATCATTTAAATTAATATATTATGAATATATAATTTAATAAATTTAATTATATATTTTAATAAATATTATATATTAATATAAATATTTTTATAACTAAGCATTTAAAATATATAAAAAATTATTTTAACGGCTTAAAATATAATAATATTAATATATTAATTTTTAATTTTAATATAATAATAATAAGCAAATAAATATTAAAAAAAAACATTTAATATAAATAATTTAAAAAAAATATTTTTTAATTTTAATTCTTAGGGCGAAATAATTACTATTAAAATAATGAAATAAAATAAAAAGATATTTTAAAATATAAATAAAAAAATTTAAATTTTATATAAAATAATTATAATAATTAAAAAAATTAATAAAAATAAATAAATTTTGTAAATAATTAATATAATTTATATTAATAATATAAAATTTTTATTATAAATGCCTTTTAATAATATTATTATAATTTTATAACCATTAATATTTTAAATTTTCATTAATAAATTAAAAGTAAAAATAAAATATATATCTTGAATTTTAATTTTTATATAATTTTAAAATTATTAATTAATAAAAAGTTTTATAAAAACTTTAAAAATATATTAATAAAAATAGCTAATACATTTTATAAAATATTATAAAACGTAAAAACCTTATATAAAATAAATTAAATATATTATAATTTAAAATTAATTAATATTAATTTTATTAGCATTTTATATTAAATAATTCTATTAGATATTAATATATCTTAATATAACCCGGTAAATTAATTATTATAATTTAATATAAATTACATTAATATAATTAACTATTTAACTTTTAAATTTAAATTATAAAATCATAATTAATTTATTAATATTTAATTTATAATTATCATTTTATATTAATTAATATATATAAAATACCTATGAAAATTCTTAATAAATTTATAATATAATTTTCTTAAATATATTAAATTACATTTAGATTTTTAAAAAAATTATCGGAATATAATTAATAAAATAACTATAAATTATTATAATATATAAATTTCACTTATAAAAAATTATATATATTATAAATATTTTATAAAATTTAATTTTAATAAATTTAATTATATTAATATTTTTTTTATAATAAATAATTTTTTTATAAATATAATTAAATATTAATAAGCGTTAAATAATCATACGTAATATTTTAATATTAATGAAATTTTAAAACATTTAATATAAAATAAATTATTATTTAATTCATTATAAATTAAATAATAATAAATAAATCTAAGCTTTAAAAATAAAATATAAATTAAAATTATTTAAATATTTAGTTAAGTAATATATAAAAAATAATTATATAAATATTATATTAAATATTTAAAATATAATAAAATTAATTTTTAATATTTCACTAAGCATATAAAAAAATTTATATTTAATATATATAAAAAAACTAATTATTAGTAATAAAAAAATATTTATTATTAATAAATATAAAAAAACATTATATATTTATTAAGTATTTAAATATTAAATATAAAATAATAAAATAATAATAATATATATTATTAAAATTTAAATGTTTTTTAATAATTTAAAATCTAAAATCTTTTTATAACTTATATTATATCTTTTTAATTTATAATTTTATTAATATAATATAATATTTTTTTATAATATTAAATATTAAATAATAATTTTTTTAATTAATTAATAATTTTTTTTTTATTTTATTTAATTTTTTTTTTTTCATATAATTTTATTTTTTTTTAATCTTAATAATCCGCTACCATTTATAATTATTATTTTATAATATATTAAGATATAATTTTTTTAAATATTAAGATATTAAAAAACTAATATATATTTAATAAGATATTTTTTTATTATCCTTTTTAAATATTTTTTATTTTTTTTTAATATATAATATAATTAAAATAAAATTTTCAATTAATTATAATAATATTAAGAATAAATTTATTTTATTTAATATGAATAATAATTTTTTTTATTTAATTATCTAGCTATTATTATTATAATTATAATTATTATTATTTTTATTATTAATTATAATATAAAAGGGCTTTTCTAATACTTTTATTAGGGCTAGATATTTTTCTTTAAATTTAAATAAAATATACCTAAGTAATTATTTTTTTATAATTTTTTTATATTTATTTTTTTTTATTTTAAAATCTAATTAAAATAAATGAAATTTTTAATTAAATAAATTTATAAATTTAATATTATAAAAAAACTTATATTATATTAATATATTTATATAAAAAATAAAATAAATATTTTAAATGGTAATAATATTAAAAGTATTTTATAAATATATATTATTATTAATAATAAATATAATTAAAAAATAATTAATAATTTATAATAAATAAATATTAATTAATTATAATTATATTATTTAATAATAATAATATAATTAAATTATTTTAGATTTTAATAAATTTATTAAATAATTATTAAATAAAAATTACAAGGTAAATTTTATTTTTATAATATTATTATTAATTTATTAATATTAGCTTTTTATCCCTTTATTTCTTTTTATTTTAAAAATTATATAAAATTTTATTATTTTTTATATTAATAATTAAATTAAAACTTAATTTATATTTAATTTTCTTTTTTTTTTTAATTAATTAAATATTAATATTATATTTTTTTTTTAATATATAATATTATATAATTATATAAAATTAATAAAAATTTAAATATTATAATATAATTTATAAGTTTTTTATATTAAAAAATTTAATAAAAAAATTTATTAAATTTATAAAATTAAAAAGCTAAGATAAATAAATAAATATAAATTAATATAATTAAATATTTAAATATATAATTTAAAAATATACCCGATATATATTTTATTATTAAATATTTTATTTATTTATTAATAAAATTACGGTATATTTTTTTATAAATATAATTTATTTTATATAAAATATATATTAATAATATTTTTATAAAGTATGAAATTAAATATACGAAAAAATTATTATAAGAAATTTAAATTACTAATAATTAAATAAATTATACGATAATTTTATATATTAAAATTAATTATATAAATATATAGAAATTATATTTAATAAAGTTAAAATTATTATTAAAATTTAATATATATCTTTTTAATAATAAAAAATTAATATTTTTATTAGTATTAATATTTTTAATTAATATATTTTTTAAATATATATTTTCCTAGTAATATATTTTTTTAATTTATATTATAAAAATATAATCGTAATAAAATACATTGATAGATATTTAAATTAAAAATATTAATGAAAATAAATTATAATTAATAAATAAATGCGGTTAGTTAAAAATAAATTAATATTCGATAAAAATAATTATAAGCGATAAATAAATGCGATTAATTGAAAATGACTTGGTTAAAAATGATTTAATAATCATATATAAAAATAATATTAACGATAAATCGATGAGAATGGCTTATTAATAATAATTTAATAAATAATATTTATAATTTTAAAGCTAAAAATAATAATATTATTATTATTATTATATAATTCAATGGGGCGAAAATAAATAAATCATAATTAATGCTAATAACTAGCGTAAAATAATTATTAAATTATAAATATAAATATTATAAAATTAATAAATTCGTTTATTAAATATAATAAATTATTAGATTATTATAATGATTAAATAAATATAATATAATATAAATAATTATAAAACTATTATATTATAAAATATAAAATTAAATATATAAAAAAATTATTATAAAAAATTTAAATTATTAATAATTAAATAAATTATGCGATAATTTTATATGCTAAGATTAATTACGTAAGCATATGGAAATTATATCTAATAAAATTAAAGCTATTATTAAAACCTAATAATTTTTAATTATAAGATTTTTTTTTTTTAAAATTTATTATTTATATTTTAATAGATATTTTTAATAAAATATTATAAAATTTTTAATATTATAAATTTAATACTTTTTTAAATATTAAAAGTTAAATAATTAAATAATAAAAAAATAATTAAATAATAAATAATAATAAATAATATAATTAAATATTTATTATTTATTTAAATTAATATAAAAAAGATTAATTATAATAAAATCTTTATTAAATTTATTTTATTAAAAATTAATAATTTTATTATTTATAATTATTTTAAATTATATTAAATTTTAATATATATTATATTTATTTATTATTTATAAGTAATATCTAATATAATTTTAAAAAAAATTAATTTTATTTTTTATAAAAATATTATTATATTATATTAAATTTTAATTTTAAATAATAATTATTTATATATACTTTTTTTTATATATTATAATATTTTTATTTTTAATTTTTTTTTTATTTTTTATTTTTTTTTTATTTATTTATTTTATTTATATATTTTATTTTTTTATCATTATAATTTTAATTTTATAATTAAATGATAAATTTATAAATGTTAAATTTAAAAATAATAAACTTAAAAATAATAAGCTTAAAATTTATATTTATTTTTATTTTATTACTAAAAGTATTTTTCATTTAATTTTAATTAAAATGAATTTTTATATATATTTTTTTTATTTATAATTTATTATAATTATAATATTATTTTATAATAAAAATAAAAATAAAAATAATATTAATAATATTAATATTTTTTTTAAAAGCAATTTGGAATTTAAATTTAAATAATTAATAAATAAAATATAATAAATAATTTATTAATTATAATATTAATTTAAAAACTAATTTCACTTAAAAATTCTAATAGCTTTAATTTTAAAAATACTAGCCGTTTTATTATTATTATCCGTTACTAATTTTTTTAAAATTATAATAAATTTAAATAATATATATAAAAAATTAATAAAAAATAAATTAAAAATTAATTTATTTTTTATTATTAAATATTAATTTAAATTTATTATAATATTTTTATATTAGATTAAAAATAAAATTAATTTTTTCTAAGATATATTCATTTATTTTAATATATATATAAAGTTTATAAAATAAAATATTAATATTAAAAATATTAAAATAATATCCGTTAAAAATTTATATTAAAAATATATTTTTAAAAATTAACATTAAATACCTAAATTATATAATTCTAAATGCTTATTAGAATTTTTTAAAATAATAATTATGAAAAATTATATTAATTTTAATATAATAATGTCGCGATTTGCTATTTAGAAACTTAGCTAGCTAATTGATCCGGTCCGGAATTTATTTATAAGGAGTTCGCCGGAAACGCACACCGCTAATTAGATTTTAAAAAATATAATAATCTTTTTAATTTTTTAATTATAAAAATTATTATTACTTGCTATTAATAAATGCTTAATGTAATAATTATAAGCCTAATAACGCTAAGCTATAATTAATTATTATTATATAAATATAAAATTAATAATATTAATAATTTATTTTTTTTTTATAAAAAAATTTTCATTTTATTTTTATTTTATTACTATAATATTAATTATAAATTTAATTAAAGTATTTGATATTACTAAAATAATAAAATTTAAAAACTCTAATAATTAATTTAAATAGTATATTTAATATAAATATCAAATATATTAATATAAAATTTAATTAATAATTAATCCTAATACTTTTAATTTTAATGTGATATTAATTTAAATTTCCTTTTTATTAATATATAATTATATATAATAAATTAAAATGAATTATTATTTTTAAAAATATAAAAAGTATATAGAAATATAAGAAATATTAAATAAAATTATATAAAAATATAAACTTATTACCCTAATTATATTAATATATAAAAAGATTAAAATAAAATATAATAATAAATATAAAAATTATTTAATATATTTATCTAATTAGTTAATAAAATCCATGCGTAATACCGCCATATAAAATTAAATTATTAAATTTATTAATTTTATAATTTTAATTTCTATCCTAATTAAATTTAAATTATTATATTTTAATTATAAATTTTTTTTATAACGGGTATTTTATTTATTTAAAAAACGTTACATATTTTCTAATAATAATATATTTTATATAATTTAAATTTAATATATATAGGCTTTATTAATTAACGTTATTAAATACCTTAAAAAATAACTTATTTAATAGAAAAAAGTTTTCATTAAAATAAAAGTAAAAAATATATTAGAAATATAAAATCAATTAAATACCAAATAATTCTTATTAGCCATTAAAAAATTTAACTTTACCTAAATAAATTAATAATTTTTAAAGTTCGCTAGAATAAAAGCTTTTAAATTAGAATAAATACCTTTTAAAGACTTTGCTTATTAGTATTTAATGAAATTTTATCATAAAATAACTTACCGTTTAATACCTAAACATTTTAATAATTAATATATAATAATTATATTAAAAGAATATTTTTACGAAAATAAATATTATTAAGCTTTATAAATATATCGTAAGTTTAAATATATAATTTCTAGTAAAAAAAATATAAAACTTTACAATCCATTTAACCCTAAAAAATATAAAAAAATAAGAATAATTTATTTTTTAAATCGGTAAAAATAATTTAAAATTCATATAAAAATAAATAATCGAATAGATAATAATTTAATTAACTTAATTAATTAAAATATAATTTTTTAAACTAAAAATAATAGATATAAATGATCCTATTTTATAAAAATAATTATTTTAATTAAGGAATGTAATTAACATAGAAAATCCCACGTCGATTTCCTAAAGGTTATAATCTCGGCTTGAGAAATTAAAAAGTTTAATAACGGTCGATTATTATGATAAAAAGCGTTTATTTATTTTTACTTAAAAGATTAAAAAAATTAATAATAATTAATTATTATAATAAAAAATTTTTTTTTTTATTATTTAAAAAATCAAAGAAATTAATAATAATTAATTATTATAATAAAAAACCTTTTTTTTATTTTAATTTAAAAGATTAAAGAATAATAATAATTAATTATTATGATAAAAAGCGGCTTTTTTATTTTAAAAAACCTAAAAACCAGCTAGGTAAAAAGTAAATTCTCAGCCATTTTATTTTTTATTTATTATAAAGTTATATATATAAAAAATACGTATATATAAAATCTATTTCGCTTATTTTTAAACAAACAAAATATATATATAATTAAATAATTATTAAAAAATTAAACCTCATTTTTATAATTATCTATTATTATTAATAACCCTAAGAAATATATCGTAATTTATTATTTAAAAGCTCAATTAATTAATTAATTTAATTTAGAATTTATTTATAAAAAACTCGCCGGGAATATATATTACTAATTAAATTCTAAAAAATATAATAATTTTTTTAACCTCTTAATCGCAAAAATTATTATTACCCGTTATTAGTAAATGCCTGACGCGACAAATAAAATAAAATGCCTAAGATATTTAATTTTTATAAAAAATTCTTAATAAATTCATTATAAATTTATTAAAAAATAAAAAAATTTAAATTATATAAATAATATATTAATATTTTAATAAAATTACTTTTAAAAATTAATAATTTAATTTTAATTTAAAATATACTAAGCTAAATATACCAAAAAAAATAAAAAATAAAATAAAGTATAAAAAATTAAAAAAAAAATAATATTAAAATTATCTATTAATATATAAAAAATTAAAAAAAAATTTTACTTTAAAATTAAAAAATTAAAATAAAAAATTAATTTTAATATATAAAGCTTATTTATTCTTAATAATTACCTAATAAAAACTATATAATTTTTTTTTTTACTTTTACTATTTACTTTTTTTTATTATAATAAATTATTATCATTATTATTATTTATATTAAATTATATAATATTTAATTTTTCAATATACATTTAAAAATCTTTAATAAAAAAATAAATAATAATTATTAAATAAAATAAAAGTAATATTATTAGCATAAATAAAAATAAAATAAATAATCATATTAGTAATAATAAAAATAAAAAAAACATCGAAAAATATATTTTTTTACGTAAAATTAAAATTATTTTTATAATTTATTATAAAAATAATTAAATAAAAAAACATAGGAATATATCGTTAAATATTTTTAATTTTCTATTAATAATATTTTTCATAAATAAAAAAATAATTTTTTATTTTTTATTAAATTATATTAATAATATAAATATTTATTTAAATAATTAATAATTTAAAATATATTAATAAATCTTTTAATATAATATTTATATATAATACTTATTAAATTAAATTTAATCATTATATAATATATTAAATAATAAAAAAAAATATTATAAAATAAAATAAAATAATTAATTATTTAATAATTATTACGTTAAAAGTAATATTACTAATAAGTAATAGTTTTATTACGCTTTATATATGACGTAACATACCCCTTAGCTTTTATAATTTTATTTTTAAGAATTATATTTTTATACATTAAAAAATCTAATTATATTTTATTTTTTTTTATAAGGGGCGTTAGTAATTAATTGCTTTACTTAGTTTTAAAATCGGTGCTTTCGTTAAAACTTAAACTTTTAATTTTAAAAATATATTTATATATTATAACGTAATTCGTAATGAAATACAAGTATAATTATTACGCTAATCGGGCTTATAATTATTACGTTAAAAGCGATATTACTAATGAATAATAATTTCATTATGCCTTATATATAATATAATAATAATTAAATAAAATATTAAGCTTTTAAATTTTAATTTAATTTTACATATATATCGCTATAATTTATTAATTATATTTTAATAAATATATTTAATAATTTATATTTATAATATTTAAATTAATTAATTCGATTAGAAATTATATTGCGTTTAAATTTAAAAAAATTCGGCCGTATTAATCATTTATTACTAAGTAAAATATTAGAAAATACGTTTAATTAATTGATTAATTAAATTTATTAGAAGCGCCGGAAGATATACCTAATAAAATCGCTTATATTCGAATCTTTTCTATTTTAATTATAAAAGCCATTTAAATTAAAATTATTCGCAACCCTATTAAATTCAATTAATTAATTAAACTTAAAATTATTCGTAACTTTATTAAATTTAATTAATTAATTAAATTTAAAATTATTCGTAATTTTATTATAATTCGATTAATTAATTAAATTTAATATTATTTATATTTTTATTATAATTAAATAATTAAATAATTAATTAATTAATTAATTAATTAATTAATTAATTAATTAATTAATTAATTAATTAAAATTAAAATTATTTATAACTTTGCCGTTTTCCGGCTAAACCCCGGCTCTAATTAATATAGCCGAAACGCCCCTTTTATTATAAAACTAATAAGCTTTATAATTTTTAATTTCTAATTAGATTTTACGTATTTTTATTTTTTTAATTAATTAATTAATTAATTAATTAATTAAAATTTTTAACCTCTCGGTTAGCCCCCACGCTTACGCAAGGGAAATTTTTAAACGTATTTTTATTTTTCCGAATAATAGCCATTGGGGCTATTAGAAACCAACCCCCGGGAAATCGGAAATAACCCCGGCGGCTATTATTCGGAAAAATAAAAACACGCTTAAAAATTTTATTTTATATTTAATTTAATTTCTAAAATAAAAGATAAAAAACCTAATAAAATAATTAAAATAATTAAAAATAAAATTAAATAAAATTAAATAAAATTAAATTAAATTAAATTAAATAAAATTAAATTAAATAAAAACCTTAATATTATTTTATAATCATATATAATTAAAATTTACCTAAATATTTAATTATATTATATAATTATTTTAAATTATAAATAAAAAATAATATATAATTTAAATAAAATTTAAATATTTAAATAAATTTTTAATTATTATAAATATTTAATTATAATATATATTTTTAAATTCAATAATATTAAATAATAAAAATAATAAAAATAATAAAAAAAACTTGTTAATTAAATAATTTAAATGATATTTTATAAGGTTTTTAACTTAATTATTTCTAATAAATATTTCTTTTATTATTATTATTATATCATAGTTTTTTTAATTTATTAAATTAATATATTAAGGGTTTTTTTTTTTTTTTTTTTATATCGAATAATTTTTATTATAATTAATTATAATATAATTAAATATAATATTAATAATTTTTTTCTTAAGAATTACTTTATAATAATTAAAGTTTTATTTGGCTTTTAATTTTATATTAATTTTTATTACTTTTAATATTTAAACCTTTATTTTATAACCTAAATAATTAAATATAAAAAAAAAATATTTTTCTTTATATTATAATTTAATTTAAAAATAATTATATATTAATATATATTTAATAAATTATTAATTATATATACTAAATAATTTTAAAAATTATTTATTTTATATTATTTTTATAATATATTATTTATTTATTTATTTTTTTTTTATTTATTTTATTTCGTAATATTATATTTTCCTTTAATAATTTTAATTATTTAATAATAATAAATTAATCCTCTTAGAATAATTATTTATATTACGCTATGGGTAAAATAAATATTAATAAAATTATTATAAAATAAAAACTAAATTAATCATTTAATATTATTTTTTAAATTATTCGATATGACATATAAATATTTTTTATATAAAATATATAATATTATTAAAATATTATAAAATAATATTAAATTTATATAAATATTTATATTTATTATTTTTAATAATATCTATAAAAAAATAAACGGATATATAAAAAATTTAAGTATATTATTTAATAAATTTATTATATTATATTTATTATACTTAAAATATATTATTTTTTTAATTTTAAATATATTTTAAATTTCTTAATGAATATATATTATTATAATGTAAAATAAAATTTAAATTATAATACTTAGTATAACCTAATTAAATATATAATTAAATTATATATTAAAAATATTAAGATAAATATTTTATTAAAATAATTAATTTCTAATTAATTATTTTATTATTTTTTTAAAAGAATTTATTTCTAATTCGCATTAAATATAAAATTAATATATTATTATAATATATATTAAATAATTTAATTTTTAAAAATATTCTTATATTATTATAAAAGATTTTTAAAAAAAAAAAATAATAAATAAATATAAATAAGTTTTTTCCTAATTCTTTTTTAATTAAAAAAGTAATAATAAAATTAAAATTAAAATATATAATAATAAAGTTTTAAGAAAATAAATGGTAAAGTTTAGTTTAATATAAATTAATATAAAAAAAAATTTAAATTTAAAATTAAATTTAAAATTAAAAGAAATTTAAATAAAAAAGATTTAAATTTAAAATTTAAAATAAAATTTAAATTTAAACTTTAATATTATTACTAAGAATATTTAAATTATTTTTATTACATGCGGCTAGGTGTTACGTTAAAAAATTATAATTAAATTAAATATAAAAATTATTTTTAATCCTTAAAAGGAAATTAAAATTTAACATTTAATATTATTTATTTAAAAAATATATATTTATAATTTATAATTCCTAATAAAACTTTTGTATTATAATAAATTAATATATAAATTATATTAAATATTATTATTATTTATTTATATTTATAAGATTTTTTTTTTTTATATAAAATAATATTAAATATATAAAAAATATTTAATTAGGATAAAAGTAAATTTATTCATTGCTAATTATATATAGCTTGCTTTTATATAAATTGATATTTTAATTAATAATTCTAATAAATTATAAAAAAAGCATAGATATTTATTTTTTTATTTAATTATTTTAATAGAAAATCTATTTAATTTAAATAAAAATTAAAATTTATTATCATATTAATTATATTAATTATTATTTATATGAATAAATAATAATAAAAGATTTTTAATTAATTTTTCTTTTTATTATTATATTATAATATTTTTATCCTAAGGCATTTCGTTAAAAAATAATATAAATATTATAAATAATAATTTTAATAGTTATTTTTTTCTAATTGCATAATTCTATTAATCATAATTTAAAAATAATTTATTATAATTCTTATTAATTATAAAATTAGCTAATATAAATATCAATTTTTTTAATTTTAATTTATTTTATAAATTAATTATCTATATATATTTTAAATAAAAAAAAAGAAAAAAAAAAAAAGCTATTATAATTTACGTTTTTTATATATATATATAACTTTATTTAAAATTATATGGTATATATTAAAATTTTATTTATATAATATTTTTTTATATTTAATTGAAAATTTAATTATTTTATATGTTTTTTTTAATATATAAAATATTATATAAATAAGATTTTATGAATATTATATTTTTTTTTATAATAAATAAATAGTTATTAAATAAATTTCTAAGAATTTTTTACCCATTTATTTATTTATATTTTATTATATTAAATATATAAATATATAATATTTAATAAAATAATAAATTTTTAAATTTTATACTTTTATTTTTAAAATAATTTAAATATATAAAATAAATTATTATTAGTAATATTAGATTTATACATTATATATGAATATATAAAATATATATATATAATTATAAAATTCGGGATTTTACGTTTTTTTTAATTATAAATAAATATATAAAATATATATTTTATATAAAATATATATTTTATATAAATTATATTTAATATAAATGAATATGTAAAATATATATTTTATATAAATAATTAATTTAGAATTATATTTATTTAATTATTAAAATAAAATTGCAAAATATTCTATTATTTATATATTTATTTACTTAGGTATATAAGAAATATTAATTATTTATTTATTATATTTATTATTTTATTTTTAATTTAAATTATAATATAATTATTATTAAAAAAAATTAATAATTATATTAATTATAATAATATATTTAAAATAAATAAAAAATCTTTTATTTTTAATAATAAAATAATATTTAATATATAATATTATTAAGAATATATATTTTATATATTATAAAAAATTATTAGTTTTAATTAATAGGCTTTTTATTAAATAAAAATTAGGCTTAGATTTTCATTTTTATATCCCCATTATATTATTTTTTTTTATCATATCTTTTATTTTTTTTATATTTTTTTTTACATTGAAAAATTATTTAATTTATATGATAAAAAAATTTAAAATACCTAGATATTTAATTAAATTATAAATATAATAAGAATTTTAAAAATAAGTTTTTAATATATTATTTTTTTTATTTTAATATATAATAATATTTAATTAATATAAATTTTCTAATTATTATTAGATTATTTTTTTTTAAAATAAACCTTAAATGTTAATTTTAAAATAATAATAATATTAAAATTAAAAATTATAATAAATTTATTTTTAAATATTTTAAAAATTTTAATTTTTTTTTTAATAATATAATTATAATAATTAATAAATAATTTATTATTTTAATTTAAAATATTAATTTATTTAAAATTAAATAATTTATTTTTTATAGATAAATAAAATAAATAAATTAAATAAAATTAATTAATATTAAAAATAATATTATATATATATATTTAATATATATAAAATATATAAAAAAAACTAAAAAAATTTTTAAATTTATTTTAAATATCTTAGAATATTAAAGTTAAAATTAATATATTAATCCGGCTCCGTACGTATATATATTAAATATTAATTAAATTACGTTTAATTAATACTTTTCAATTAATAATCAATTAGAATTTAAAATATCGCAATTATTTCGTTTCTACGTACGTAATTATCGCCGGTTCTAAATATATTATCTTTGGATATAACTTTAGATTTTATTTTTTAATATTAATTAATAATTATTTTAATAAGGAAATTATAAATTAATAAAGCCTTATAAGGGAAATTATTTTAATATATATAATTATTATAATTTTATATTAAAATAATTTTAATAAAATGAAATAATATTTTATATTATTTAATAAAAGATTTATAACCGTTATAAATTACGAAATTTTTAAAATTATTTTTTATTATATAATTTATTATATTAATTTTTTTATATTTATTATATAATTTCGATTATAAAAAACCTTAATTTTACCGTTCTTTTTAATTTTATTTTCGAAATATTATTAATTAATTATTAATTAATTATTAATTAATTATTAACCTTATTAATTTTTATTATTAAAATATTTTTAATTTTTATTATTAAAATATTTTTGATTTTTATTATTAATTTATTTTTAATTTTTTATTAATTTATTTTTAATTATTATTAATTTTAATTAAAATGAAATAATATTTTTATATTATTTAATAAAAAATTTATAATTACCGTAATATACGAAACTTTTAAAATAATTTTATTTATATAAAATATTATATTATTATATATTAAATAATTGCCGTAATTTATAAATTTTCATTGATAATATTTATCATATATTTTCAAAAAATTTTCAATTTCACCGATCTTTCACCGATAAACCCATTTGCATTTATCACGTAAACCCCCTTTTAATTTATATTATTATTATTAATAGTAATTTACTTACCCCCCCATAGCAAAATAAATTACATAACCCCCCCATTACGCGATAATTTTCATACCTCCCTCCCCCCGTACGTAAAGTAATTATAACCTAACGATAATCTAGCGGCGGTTACAAAGAAAAAAATTACATTTATATACCCTTTTTCCTAGTAACGGCTAAAAAAAAAAAGGCTATATCTATATACTTTTCCCCTTTTAATTATTAAGAAAAAAAAAAGCTATATTTATATACTTTTTCCTTTTAATTATTAAAAAAAAAATAATTATATTTATATATTATTTTTTCTAAATTATAAATTAATTATAATTTAAATATATAATAATTATAATACGAAAAAAAAAGCCTAATAAAATTAAAAAATTATTAAAAAAAAAATTAAATATAAAAAAATAATATTTTATATATAAAATTATAATAAATAAATAATAAATATATATATAATATAATTTAAATTTTAAAAATATTCGTAAAATAATTACGATATTTCCGTAAAATAATTATAATATATTTAAAAAATTATCGCTAGTATTTTATAATTCATTCGTAAAATACTAATAATAACTTTAAAAAAAAAAAAATTATTAATATTAAAATTAAAATTAATATATTAATCCGGCTCCGTACGTATATATATTAAGTGTCAATTAAACCACGCTTAATTAATACCTTTTAATTAGTAATTAATTAGAATCTAAGATATCGCAATTATTTCGCTTTTGCGTACGTAATTATCGCCGGTTCTAAGTATATTATTTTTAGATATAATTTTAGATTTTATTTTCCGATATAAAATATATAAATTTTAATTAAAAATTAAATAATAAAAATAAAAATTATATTAAATTTTTTAAAATATAATAATATATATTTTTTATTATTTAATAAATTTTAATTATAAATTATTATTTATATATATTTTATTTTTATTTTAATAAATCATAGCGCGTAATTTTCTATGATATATTATATTTAAATATTTAAAGCGTTAAATATTTTTATTTTTTTATATTTTTAATAAAAATGTAATTTATTATATTATTAATAAAAAAAATTATTAATATTAATATTTATTTTTATTATATAATAATTTTTATTTTATTTATATTTAAGGCTTTTAAAAATTTAAAAAATTTAAAAATTTATTATAATAGAAATTTTTTTATTATAAATTAAAATTAAAATAATAAAATAAAATTATCTTAAGGGTATAATATAATATAAATATTAATTAATTAATTATTATTTTTTAAATATATATTTTTAAATAAATTATTAAAAATTTTAATAATATAAATATATTATATAAATAATTATATTATAATTTAAATTTATTTATAATATAATGATATTTAATTATATGAAAAATATTTATATTATATATAATTTTTTAAAAAAAAAATTAAAATTTTCTAATTAAATAATTTAAATAAAAATTATAAATTCCGCTATAAAAAATAAAATAAAGAAATTATTATTATTTAAATAAAAATAAATTTTAATTAATATAATTATTTAGGTAATTAATAAAATAAAAATTATATAAAAAGAAATATAAATTAATTATATATTTAGGTAATTAAACCCTAAGCTCCATATTTTTCTTATAATTTATTTCCCTTATTCTTTTATTTATTTATATATATAATATTATTCTTTTTTTTTTTTTTTTTTATATTTATTTATTTATTTTTTTTCTAAGTATATTAATTTCTAAGTTTAAAATAATAAATAATATTAATTTACATTATATTTATCTTAGGTTATATAATTTTCTTAGAATAAAATTAATATATAAAAAAGTTTTTAAAAATATTAATAAAAAATTATATAATATTTATTTCATATATTAAAAATTATTTAGAATTAATATTAAAATAAATATTTAACGGTAACATTATAATATATATTATTTAATACTTAGATAAATATAATAAATTAATCTTATTAATTATTTATTAAGATATTTCTAAAATAAATTAAATTAATATAAATTTAGCTTTTTTTTATTTATTTCAAATAAAACTAATATAATTATCTAAGAAAAATAAATTATATTAACATATATATTAAATATTATATGGTAATTAATAAATAAACCGCTAGTTTATAATTACATTTATTATAATTATATCTAGATTTATATATTTTTTTTTAATTTCTATATAATAAAATACTAAAAAGAAATAATTTTAATTCCATAGAAATATATAAATAATAATAAATATATTTATTTAATAATATTTTTAATTTAAAATTAATTTATATAATATATTTAATAATAATAAATAATTTCTTAATTAATTCCCATTATAAATTTTTATAATATTAATTTATTTAAAATATTTTTTTATAATTATTTTATAATATATAATATTATTTTAATAATATTTATTTTTATAAATTTATTTATTATATTATAAAAATATTAGGTAATATTATTATAAAGAATTTTACTAATTATAATATTTTATTAATAATTAATTTATATAAAATACCTTAGATAAAATTTAAATTTAAAGAAAATATAATTAATAAAAAAAATTATTATTTTAATAGGTATATAATAATATATAAAAAGGATTATTTAAATATCTTAATAAAAATATTATTATTTTTTTTAATATTTATATTATTATCTAAAATATTTTTTTTTAATATATTTTTTATTGAAATTTTTTACTTTAAAGTTTTTTTAATTAGAATATTTTTATCTAAAGTATTTTTTTTTAAAATATTAATATTATAAATTAATATATATAATATGCCATGTAAAATTAATATTAATAATAAGCTTAATAATTTATAATTATTAATATTATATATAATACTTTAGGAATATATATTAGTAAAATTATAAATTAATTTTAATTATAATATTTTACACTTAATTTTAATTTAAAATAAAAATAAAATATATTTTAATTTTAATATAAAATAATAAATGTGAATATAAAAAAGCTAAGTTTAATATATATTAGTATTATCTATGAATAAAATAATTAAATTAATTTATTAAAATTTTTATTTTTATATGTAAATAAAATATTAATTGAAATATTAAATGTAAAAGATAATGATATTATTTATATAATTATTATAATTAAATTTTAATTAATATTAATATTTATAAGGGTTTAGAAATGAAAAGCTTATTAATTATTAAATATTTTACTTAATTATAATTATTATATAATTTATAATAAAATTAAAATAAAATATATAAAAATCTTATAAAAATATAAATAAAATGTTATTAAATATATTTTAAATATTAAATTACTAATATATTTATTTATATAAATATAAATTAATATAAATATATTAAGTAAAAATATTAAAATATAATAATTATAATTATTATAATTATTATAATTAAAATTAATTTAATTATTTCATATTAACATATAAAATAATATAATTTTATAATTTTATTTACTTTATTTATTAATTTTATATTTAATTCAAATATTAATTTAAATCTATTTATAATATTATAATATTTATTATTTTATTTTATTTAATTAATAAAATACTTTTAATTTTATTAAAATATTTTTAAATTTAAAATATAAATATATAATATTCTTTTTATATTAAATTAATAAAAATATTATATATAATAATTAAAAAAAATATTAAAAAATATAAATTAAATTTTTTAATTAAAAAAATCAATATTTAAAAATAAAATATAAAAATTTAATTTTATATTAAATTTATAATGTGGGGTGTAACTCTAATCATATTAACTTTACCATATAAATTAATATAATTTATATTACTTTTATATATATTTTATTTTAATATTTTATAAATAATAAAATAATAGGAAAATATTTAAATAATTTTAAATTTTACTTTTTAAAAGATTTTTATAAAATTATAAAATATAATAATATTATCGCCTAATTAATAATAAAACTTAATAATTATTAAAAAAATATTTTATTAATTATTTTTTTTTTTTTATTAATTAATTTACTTATTTATATTTTTAATTTATCTAAGTAATTAAAACTAAAGCTTTAATAAAATACTAATATATATAAAAAGATTTATATATCTAATATATTTAAATAAAATAAAATATAATTATATATAATATTTTTTAATATAATTTTAAAAAGATAATTAGAAAATAAATTATTAGCGATATAATTAAGTTTTTTAAATTATAATAAATATCATATTTAAATTTAATAAGGTATTCTTAGCTTTAATCTTTAATATCTAAATATCAATTTTAAAATAATTATTTTTTTAATTTATATATTATAAAATAAATATCTATATTTTAAAAATAAAATTAATTAATTTTTTATTTAATAAATTATATAACTTAGGTATTTTCTAGCTTTTAAAATTTATAAAAAAAAATAAAAAATATAATATTTAATATTAAATATTAAATAAAATGGTAATTTATTTTTAAATTTTATATAATATTTATTATTTCTATACTTTCCCTTTTTTTTCTTAGTAAATATTCCTAAAATAATTTTATTATAAAATATAATAATTTTATTATATAATTCTATAATATTATATATTTTAATATAAAATATAATGCCTTTTACTTTATATAATAATATTTTAATTTTATTATAAAATATGATAATTTTATTATAAGATTTTATATATTTTATTATGCCATAAGGTATATTAAATTTATTATAATTAATTAATTTATTTTTTTTATTATTATATATTTCTTTATAAAATCTAATATATTTTATTTTATCATATAATTTAAAATCTTTATTTTATAATATAAATTATAATATTTTATTATAAAATATAATAATTTTATTTTAAAATATAAAACATAATGCTTTAATTTAAAATATAATTATTTTATAGTAAAATATAAAATAATTATATATATTAATTCTTATATTTTTAGGCTTTTTTTTTTAATTAAATATTATATTAATATTTAAAAATATTTTCTAAAATTATAAAGTTTTTTTTAAATATGAAATTTATATTATTTTAAAAAGCTAGGATATTTTCTATTAATTAGTTTTCTATGTAAAATAAATAAAATATAATGGTTTTTAGTTATTTTAAAATTTTATAATAATAACCATTTTTATTTTATAAAATTATATATATATATTTTTCCAATTTACTAAAAATATATAAAAGAAATATTAAGATATTTTAATATATTATATTTATTATTTAATCTATTAAAAATATCTATATGATATTAAAAGTTTATTATTAAACTAAAGTTATTTATTTAAACTAAAATTTTTTATATAATAAAAAATTATATTAAATATTATTTTATTTAAAATATAAATAAAAATATATAAATAATATTATAAAATATTTTATTTAATTATTTAATTAAAAATAAATTAAATTTATATGGTATATTTTTATATATTTAAATAACTTATATTTTTTAAATATAATATTTAAAATTAAACAAATATTTTAAAATTAAGTTTTTTATAATAAATTTTATAATATAAAAAAGTAATTTTAAAAAGAAGTATAAAAAAATTAAAAATATTAAAATATAACATTTATTATAGTTTTTTAATTATATATTTTTATAAATACTTAAATAATTATATTTAAATTTATTTTCTTATTAATAAAAATTATAATTATTATAATTTTTATTTAGATTATAAATTAAATAAATAATATGCTTAATATGTATTTATTAAGATTTACTATTAATTAATAATATAATTTATAATTAAATATTATTAAAATCATATAATATTAATAAATTATTATTTTATTTATATTTTAATAATTAATTAATTATATAAATATTTTAAAAATATATTAAATTTAATAATAAAGTATATTATAATGATAAATAATTTAATATTTTAATATATATTTAACATATATTAAATATATATTTTATATATATATAATATACTTTTTATATAAAAATATTAATTAAGAATTAAATATTTAAAAATGATATATATAAGATTTTAATTTATATTAATCTAATATATATTAATTATTATTTTTATTTAAAAAATATATTTATTTTAATTTAATTTATATAATTAATTTTAATACTTTTTAATAATATTTTTTTTTTAATTTTTTTTTAAAACTTTAATATCTATATTATTAAAACCCTTTAAAATTATCTTATTTACATTATTATATATTTTTTATATTATAAAATTAAATATAATAATTTTTATATTAAAATAATTTTATAAAATTTATTTTAAAATTTTAATAATTAATATTATTAAATTATTAATTTAATTATAATTTCAATGAATTAAATTATATTTTTATTTAATTAATAAATATAAAATTATTCTAAGATATCCTTTTTATAATATCATATAATTTTCCTAATATTTTTTACTAATTACATTATATATATTATAAAATATTAATATATTCTTATAAATATTTTGATAATATAATTATTTTTTAATAAAATTCTAAATAATTAATATTTTATGGAAATTTTAATTAAATTAAATAAAATAAATTTAATTAAAAGAATTTATAATAAATAAATATAAAATTATATAAATAAAAAGAAAAACCTAATATAAATGGATATATTTATAAAAATTAATTATTAAAATATTTTTTATTTAGATAATAATTTAAAATAAAATTATAAAAAAATATAAAAAATATTATTAAAAAACATTTAATTAATTAAATAAAATAAAATTAAATATATTATTAAATAATTAAGATATATAAATAATTATATTATAATTATAATAGGAGATAAATTTTTTAATATAAAAATTTAAAAATATAAATAAGGCTTAGATTTCTAATTTTAACAATGTAAATATTAAAATTCTTTTTTTATTTTTATTTAAATTATTCTTAAAATTTATTAAAATATTTTTTTAGGATAAAAATAATCACTTTTAATTAAATAATAATAATATATTATAATATAAAAAGAAAAAAAAATTAATCTATTTAAATATTTAAAATTATAAAATATATAATTTTATATTATTATAATTATTTTACGTTAATACATATAATAATTATATTAATTTAAATAATTATAATAATTATAATAATTACATTTAAATATTATTATTTAATTATTAATTTATATATTAATTTATTTTTATAAATTTATTAGATAAACATATATATATATTTATTTTATTTAATTATTAATTTTATAATATAAATTAATATTAATATTATAATAAAAATGAAAGTAATATTAATAATAATTTTAAAATTAATTTAAGCCTAGCTAAGAATAATATTAATGATAATATATTTTAATAGTTTTATAAGAAAAATTAATTAATTTATAAAACTTATTTTATATTAATTTTAGAAAATTTAAAAAAAATATTATTCTAATTTAATTAAATATAAAATTATAATAATAATCCGAAATAAATTAACTTTAATTTATTATAATAATAAAAAAGCTTATTAATAAAATTATATAATTATATTTTTATAATATTATAAAAAATTAAGTAAATAATATAAATTTTTTAAATATTTAAATATATAAATATATTATATATATTATTTAAATAAAAAGCATAGGAATTAATCTTTTAATAAATATCAAATAGAATTTTATATTTAATAAAAATTTTTTTTTTTTATTATCTTTAAAATTATATATATTTTATTATAATTTTAATAAAAAATTATTAATTATTTTAATAATTAATAACTTAATAATAAAATATAGCAATTTTATATAATAAAAAAATAAAATATAAAGATTTAATTTTTTTATTAGTTAATTGGGAAGATTTTCTAATAAAATGCCTAAAAGCATTTTATATAACTATGTAATGGTAAAATAATTTTTAGTTTTCTAGATTTTATTTTATTTGCTATTTTATTTTTAATTTTTATAATTAATATTTATTTTTTAATTTAAAATTTAATGCTTAATATATTAAAAAAATAAATTATAAAAATTTAATTTTTATATTAATTAATTAAAAAAATATTTTATTAAAATGTAAATATATATTTTATAAAAAATTATAATAATAAAATAGTTTTTAAATTTTTAAATATTATTATATTTATTATTTTATTTTTAATTTATATAATTAATAATTATAATATTAATAAATATAAGAAATTAATAAAAAACTTATTAATTAATTATAATCGATATTAAATTATTATATATTATTTATTATTTATTAATATATATATTTTAAAATAAATAAATTATTATATTAATATAATTAGATTTTATTATAAATTTAAATTTTTTATAATAAAAGATATAATCTATTTATTCTAAGAAAAATAAGAATATAAGGAAAATATTATAAGAAAATATTATTATATATATAATTAAAATTAAGAAAAATATATATAAGCTTTTTATTATTACATATAAAATAATTTTAAAGATAATAAAAAATTTCTCCTATTGTTTTATTTATTTTAATTGTTATATAATTTTTACATATATAAATAATATTAAATAAAAAAATAATTTATTATTATTTTCTTAGATTATATGATATTATAAATAAAAAATAAAAATATAATTATTAGATATTAAAAAAAATATATTATAATAAAATTTAAAATATATTTAATAAGGAAAATATAAATTAAGTATTAAATAAAATAATTAATATAATTATATAATTTTTTTATTTTTTTACATTTTCTTTAGTTTTTATAAAAATATAATTTTTTTTATAATAAACATTTTATATTATTTAATTAGTTTATTATTATATATATTAATATATAATTTAAGAATTTAATTATTTATTTAAAATAAATAATTATTTAAATTATTATTAAATTTATTTATATATTTTAATAATTAATTTTTATAATATATAATATAATTATATAATTTTATTTAAGCCTTTTTCTAATTATATTATAATATTTAAATGCTTATTATTTATTATGTTTTTAAAATAAAAAAATATTATACATTTAATATATAAATCCTTTAGGTATTTATAATTATTTAATATAAATTTTATATTATACTTTTAAAATTTTCATAATTTTATAATTAGAATATTTTTAATATTAGGTTTTTAATTTTATTATTAATAATTATCTAATTATTATAAATATCTTAAAAATATAAATAATTAAAATTATAAATTTTATTAATTAAATTATTTTCCAAAAAGATATTTTAAAATATATAAATTATAAATATCTATATAGCATTTTTTTTTAATATATAATTAAATATTTATTATTTAATAAAAAAGGTTAATTTATAAAATTAATATTAATTTATTTATAAGATATTATAATAATTTTTATTACTTAGAATTTTTATTTTAATTTTAAATATTTTTATGATATTTTAATTTTTTTTTATATAAATATTAATTATATATTAAAGAATATTTATATAATAATTTTTTATTGAAAATTATTAATAAAATTAGGCTTAATTTCAAATTAAAATTATAATAAATGGTTTTTTAAAAGTAAATTTTTATATAAAAATTATATTAAATTAATTAATTTATTCTTTAAAATATAAAAAATATATTAAAAAAAATCGGAAATTTTATAATATAATTAAAACTTAAAATATTAATATAAATTAAATTAAATAAATAATAATTATATAATATATTAAATATTATAAAATCCTTAAATCCTTATGTTATAATTTTTAAATTTAATAATAATGTATATATTTATCTTATATTTTTTAATATATATTAATAATTTATTAATTTTAAATATATAATGAAAATTATACTTAAAAACATTATATATAATAAATTCTTTAAAAAAATAAAAGCATATATATAATTATTATTTTTTTTATAACTTTTTATTAATATTAATATTAATATTAAAAATATTAATATAATATTTATATTAAAATTATTAATATTTTTTATTAATTTATTATTAATTTATAAGAAAATATTATTAAAAATATATAAAATATTTAACATTATTATCATTTAATACCATATTAATTTAATATAATAATATATTATATAAATTTATTCTTATTAAAATTTAATGAAAAACGCGTTTTTTTAATAAATTAAAATAAATATATATTATTTTTATTTAAATTATATTATAATTAAAATCCATTTTAAAATTATCTATTATATTTAATTAATTTTATTTTTTAGAAAAGCATAAATTTAAATAATAAATAATTTATTTTATTTTATACTTTTATATAATATAATTAATTATTAAAAAATAAAAAAAAAATAAATATAATTTATATATTTTTAAAATTATAAAGATTAATTTAATTATTAATTAATATAAAAGTTAAATATAAATTTATTTATTTTTTATTTTATAAATTATATAATTTATTTATTAAATGAAAAAATATAGATTTTATAGCTTATTAGGAAAAATTATTTCATTAATAAATAAAATATATTCATTTTTAAATAAAATAATAATTTATAAAAATATATTAAAAATAATAAAATGGTAAATTCTAAAAGAAATAATATTAAAAATAATTTAAAATTAAAAAATATTATGATGTTATTTTAAACTTTTAAATTTAATATTAAAATATTTATATTCAATATTTAAGCTTTTATTTTTAATATTATTTTAAATATTTAAATAGCATAAATATTTAACATTTAAATATTTTTAATTAATATTTAGATATTTATATTTAATAATTAGATTTTAATAATTAATATTTAAATAACTAATAAATAAAAAAATATAAAACTAAGAAAAATTATAATATTATTTTAAATATTTACATTTAATATTTAGATATTTACATTTAATATATAAATAATATAAAAATTAAAAAATAATATTATTTATAAAATTAATTAAATTAAATTAATATGCTTTTTAAATTTTAATTAAATATTAATTAATTATAATATTAATATAATTAAATTTAATTATTTTTTTTATTTTTTTTATATGGTAAATTTTTATATATATTTTATATTAATTTTTATTAAAATATTATTTAAAAATAAATTATATCGGAAAATAAAATTTAAAGTTATATTAATTAATACGCTTAAAACCGGCGATAATTACGTATGTAAAAAAAACGAAATAATTACGATATTTAAAAAATATAATTATTAATTAAAAAATATTAATTAAATATAATTTAATTAATACTTAATATATATATATATAAAATTAAATTAATATATTAATTTTAATTTTAATATTAATAGTTTTTTTTTTTTAAAATTATTATTAATATCATTAAATAATAAAATATTAGTAACGGTTTTATAAATATATTATAATTATTTCATAGGGTTTAAAGCTAGTTATATTATATATATATATTTATTTATATAATTTCTATTTATCGTAATTTTATATATATAAAATATTATTTTTTTACATTTAATTTTTTCCTCTAATAATCTTTTAATTTATAATATAAATTAATAATAAAATAATTTTATAATAAATTAACGAAAATATTATAAAATAAAATTTATTATTAATTATTTTATTTAAATTAATAAATAAAATAATTTCATATTAAAATAGAATTTATTACCATTTTTAAATAAAATCTTTTAATTTATTAAGCTTTTTTTCGATTATAATTACCGCGTATTTAAATTATCATTAATTCGTAATCCGGGAAAAATAATATATAAATATAATTATTTTTTTCTTAGTAATTAAAAAAAAAAATATATAAATGTAACCTTTTTTTTTTTTAATTACTATTAAATTATAATTATTTTGCATATAAAAAAAAAATATGAAAATTATCACGTAATAAAAGAAAAATCTTATAATTTATTTCGCTATAAAAGAAATAAATAAATTACTATTAATAATAATAATATAAATTAAAAAAAGCGTAATAAATATCATTAAATTTATCGGCGAAAAATCAATGAAATCGAAAATCTTTCGAAAATAAAAATACGTAATAAATATTATTAATAAAAACTCGTAAATTATAATAATTATTTAATATATATATTTAACATAATATTTTATATAAATAAAATTATTTTAAAAGTTTCGTATATTACGGCGGTTATAAATTTTTTATTAAATAATATAAAAATATTATTTCATTTTAATTAAAATCGGTAAAATCGAAAATAAATCGACGGGAAATTAATAATAAATTAGTAGTAAAAATCGGTAAAATTAACGGTTAATTAAAAGATCGATCGAAAAAACGGTAAAATCGAATCGAAGCTTTTAATTAGGCTCGACGAAAAAGTAATAAACCTTTAAAAATAAAGCCGAAAAAAGCGGTAAAATCGGGGCTTTTTATAATCGAAATTACATAATAAACGTAAAATAAAAATTAATATAATAAATTATATAATAAAATAATTCTAAAAATTCGTATATTATAATAATTATAAATTTTTTATTAAATATAATAAATTATTTTATTTTATTAAAATTATTTTAATATAAAATCATAATAATTATACGTATTAAAATAATTTTCCTTATAAGGTTTTATATTTAATTTATAATTTCCTTATTAAAATAATTATTAATTAATATTAAAAAATAAAATTTAAAGTTATATTAATTAATATATTTAAAACCGGCGATAATTATATATATAAAAAAAACGAAATAATTATGATATTTAAAAAATATAATTATTAATTGAAAAATATTAATTAAACGTAACTTAATTGATACTTAATATATATACGTACGGAGCTAAATTAATATATTAATTTTAATTTTAATAAATTATTTATAAAATTTTAAATTAAATATATTATTAATAATAAATTAATTAATTTATTATTATTTTTATTTTAATAAATAATAAATTCTTAGGGCTTTAATAAATTTTATATTATATTAAAATTTAATTAAAATAATTTAAATAAATATTTATTATTTTTATTAAATTTATTAAAAAATATAATAAATAAAAATATAAAATAAAATAATAATAATAAAATAAATAATAATTAAATTAAAATAATTAATAATTTAAATTAAAATAAAAATAATATAATTAATAATAATTAAAAAAATAATTTAAAAGATTTTAGATAATTAAATTAAAAATTAATTATGAGTTTTATTATTCGTATTATTTAGAATTACTATCGGGGCCTTATCCGTATTATTATATATCCCCGGATCCCCGCGCCGAAAAGTTTATTTTTTATTATAATTATAATATAATTATTTATATTTTTTAATTATTAAATTTATTTAAATAATATATTTAATATAAATTTATTTATTTAAT
>MU376378.1:0-43908 GCA_022495205.1 Hypoxylon sp. FL1150 | reverse complement strand
ATTAATATTTTAATTTAAATTTATAAAAATTAAAATAAATTTAAAAATTAATATAATAAATAATATATTATATATATTAATTATATTATTTATAAAATCTTAAATATCTAAAGATATAAAATTAAAAAACAATTTTTATAAATAATAAAAATAAAATAAAATTCTTTTTAAATTTAAATTCGTTTTAATAATTTTTTAAATTTTAATAAATTAAAAGTTTATTTAAATTAAATTAATTAAATATTTCATAAATTTACAATTAAATAATATAATCATTTTAAAAATATTCTAAAGAATATTTATAAAAATTTTAATAATTAATTCTTAATTATTATTAATAATAAAAATAAAAACTCTAAAATAAATAATATTAATAATCGTAATTTTTTAATTAATAAGAATAATTCTAAGGGTAAAAAATATATATATTCGTACCATATAAGCATTTTTAAAATCTATAAATAAAAATTAGAAAAATACATTATTTTTTAATATATAATAAAAAATAAAATTAACCGTAAAATCTTTAAGAAATTTATTAAGAAATAATATTAAGAAATATAAGCTTTTTTTACTTTGAATAAATTTAAATAATTAAAAGCTAAAATCAATGCTAATAATTTTCAAATAAAACTTAATAGTTTTTTCTTAAGAAAAAAAAACCGTGATAAAATATAAAATTAAAACTTTAAAAATAATAATTTTAATTTCATTATAATTAATTTTATTTAATTTTAACTAAGTAAAATTTCTTTAATTAAAAATATTAATATTTCATATTAAAAAATAAATAATTATTTTAATTAAGAAAATTATATTTTTAAAATTATATTACTAGATATAAATTCTAATAACTAAGATAAATGAGCTTTAATAAATAAATTATTAATCTTAAATTACCTTAAAAATAAATTTAAATTTTAATTATATATAGCTAATATTCCATTGGATTTTAAAAATATTAAAAATCTTACTAAATAAAAATCTAAATTTATTAATATTTTATTAATAAAAATTCTAAATATTTATAATAAAATTATTAATTATTATATTTTATTATTTTAAAAATAATTTTAATATAAAAAGAATAATTAGTTTAATTAAAATATTATATATTATTAATTATTTAATAATTTTTAAATAAATATATTATTCTAAAGATAAAAGATTATTTTTCTTTTTAAAAAATAAAAATTTTATTTTTAAAAGATATAAAAGCTTAGTAATTTCTAAGGATAAAGATAAAATATTACTTAATTATTTAAAAAATAAAAACATCGTTATTAAAAAAAATTTAGATTATTTTTCTAACGAAAAAAGTATTAATAAAAGAAATATAGTAATTTAAGATTATAAAATAATCTAAGTAATTATTTTAATTAGTGAAATTATAAAAATCTATAAATTAAATTATTTTAAAAATAATAATTTTATTTTTTTATTTAGTATTTTCATTATTTCTAATTTTTTTTATTATTTATTCGCTAAGAATATTATATTTAATATTTATAATTTAATATATTTAATTAATAATTATAAATTCTTTATATTAAATTCTTTTAAAAGAATTTTACTAAGGTAATTAATATATATGGAAATTATAAGCTTTTTTATTTTTAGAAAAAACAAATGCTTTTTTTTTAAAATAATTACTAATAATAATAAAAAAAAACTTTTTAATATAATTTTAAAAAATATAATATTCGTAGAAAAATTTTATATAAATATTATTATTAAATTTACATTTAATAAATATTATATATGATATTATAATTTAAATTATATCTTTTATAAAAAAATAAATTTAAATAAGAATTTTATTATTAAACATTTATAATGTAAATATAATTTAATTTTTTTTAAATATAAATTTTTTTTTATTTATTTTATTATTTTTTTAAAATTACTAATATATATATTATATATAATATTAAAAAACATAGCTATTATAATAATTATTTTTTTAAAAAATATAAAAAAAAAACGCATTTATTATAAATAATTAAAAAATATATTATATAAAAAAATGTCGCATTAGGAACGTTATTTGCGCCGGGTCATATGTTTTAATATATGATCCCAAATAATAATTATATATATATATATAACTTATTACTTTTAAGAGAATTTCATTCCCCTTTTCTTAATAAATTAATTTTTTATTATTATGTAATGATTTGGCATTTTATAATATGATAATTATAAGCCTAGTAAGCGCTTAAATGCCCTGGTATTTTAAGCGATTATTTATATATATATTTCTTTGATTTTTTCTTAAAAAATATTTTCTCTTAGAAACTTTTTTCTATTTTTTAGAGAATTTATATTATTAGTTATTTAATTGTTTTTTATTAATATTTAATTTTATTTTATATTAAATCTAAAGTTTTTTTATTATTATATTTTTTTTTATTATTATTTTATTTAATTTAAAAAGGATCCTTAATTTCTTTAAGATAAAGTTTATTAAAATGGTATAATATTTTAATTGGCGTTTTAAAGCTAAGCTTTTTTACAAAAAGTGCGATATCTAAGAATATATTAATCTTAAAAGTGATTTTGTTTTTAATCTGAGCCCGCTTATCAAAGAGAATATCTATCTTAAAAAAATCGTTAAATAAGCGCAAGACGTAATTAAAATTAATAAAGTTATAATTGCCTAGTAGCTTGAAATTACCGACTCTTAAAAGAAAAACGTTATTATTTAAAATAATAAAGATATTTTTCTAATCATAATAATTAATACTTTATATTCGGAATAACCGACCCGACATGACGCATATAAAAAACCTATGGATAAAAAGATTAACATTTTATTTATAGCTATTAAATTTGAATATAACGCCGGAATAATTAATTACGCTACTAAGAAAGTAATTATATTTTAATTTAATAAATTTATATAAATGATTATTAATCGTATTATTCTAGCTTTTATAATATATAAATTTATAAATAAAAATAATATAAATATTTATTCTTAATTTATTAAATTTAAATATTAGATAATTTTATTAAATAATATTTAAAAATTAATAGTTAGGGATATATATATTAATGTTTTAATTTAAATTTATAAGGGCTAGGGTAAACCCGAGGATTAATATAATAAATAATATATTATATATATTAATTACGTTATTTATAAAATCTTAGATATTTAAAGATATAAAATTAAAAAGTAATTTTTATAAGTAATAAAAGCGAAATGGAATTTCTTTTAGGCTTAGATTTATTTTAATAATCTTTTAAATTTTAATAGGTTAGGAATTTATTTAAGCTAAGTTAATTAAACATTTTATGAATTTATGATTAAGTAATATGGTTATTTTAAAAATATTTTAAAGAATATTTATAAGGGTTTTAATGATTAATTTTTAATTATTATTAATGATAGGGATGAAAGTTTTAAAATAAATAATATTAATAATTGTAATTTTTTGATTAATAAGAGTAATTTTAAGGGTGAAAGGCACATATATCCGTATTATATGGGCGTTTTTGAAATTTATAAATAAAAATTAAAAAAATACGCTATTTTTTAATATATAATGAAAAATAAAATTAATTATAAAATCTTTAAAAAATCTATTAAAGAATAATATTAAGAAATATAAATTTTATTTATTTTAAGTAAATTTAAATAATTGAAAATTAAAATTAATATTAATGGTTTTAAAATAAAATTTAATAATTTTTTTTTAAAAGGGAAAAGTTACGATAAAATATAAGGTTTTGATTTTAAAGATAGTGGTTTTAATTTTATTATGATTGATTTTATTTAATTTTAATTAAGTGGAGTTTTTTTAATTGAAAATATTAATGTTTTATATTAAAAAATAAATGATTATTTTGATTAGGAAAATTATGCTTTTGAAATTATATTATTAGATACGAATTTTAATGATTAGGATAAACGGGCTTTGATAGATAAATTATTAGTTTTAAATTATTTTAAAAATAAGCTTAGATTTTAATTATATGTGATTGATATTTTATTAGATTTTAAAAATATTAAAAATTTTACTAAGTAGAAATTTAAATTTATTAATATTTTATTAGTAAGAATTCTAAGTATTAATTTTAATAAATAAATATTTATAATGAAATTATTAATTATTATATTTTATTATTTTAAGGATAATTTTAATATGAAAAAAATAATTAATTTAATTAAAATATTATGTATTATTAACCGTTTAGTAATTTTTAAATGAATATATTATTTTAAAAATAAAAGATTATTTTTTTTTTTAAAAGATAAAAATTTTATTTTTAGGGGATATAAAAGCTTAGTGATTTTTAAAAATAAAGATAAGATATTATTTAATATTTAGAAAAATAAAGATATTATTATTAGAAAAAACTTAGATTATTTTTTTGATAAAAAAAGTATTAACGAAAAAAGCAAAGCGATCTAAGATTATAAAATGGTTTAGGTGATTATTTTAGCCGATGAAATTGCGAAAATTTACAAGCTAAACCATTTTAAAAATAATGATTTTGCTTTTTTATCTAGCGTTTTTATTATTTTTAATTTTTTTTATTATTTACTTATTAAAAATATTATATTTAATATTTATAATTTAATATATTTAATTAATGATTGTAAATTTTTTATATTAGGCTTTTTTAAGAGAATTTTATCAGGGTAATTAATATATATAGGAACCATAAGCTTTTTTATTTTTAGGAAAAATAAATGTTTTTTTTTTAAAACGATTACTAATAATAATAAGAAAAAGTTTTTCGATATGATTCTAAAAAATATAATGCTTATGAAAAGATTCTATGTAAATATTATCGTTGAATTTATATTTAATAAGTATTATATATGGTATTATAATTTAGATTATATTTTCTATAAGGGAGTGGATTTGGGCAAAAGTTTTATTATTAAATATTTATAATATAAATATAATTTAGTTTTTTTTAAATATAAATTTTTTTTTATTTATTTTATTGCTTTTTTAAAATTACTAATATACATATTATATATAATATTAAAAAGCATAGCTAATATAATAATTACTTTTTTAAAAGATATAAAAAAAAAAGCGTATTTATTATAAATAATTGAGAAATACGTTACGTAAAAAAAAGGATATAGAAAAAATCTAGTATTTATAATTAAGATATTTAGGTTTATAAATACTTAGAGTTTTTATTTTATACGCTAAGGGAATTATTATTAAAGGGATTATTAGTAAAATTACTTATAAGTATTATGTTTAAATATATATATATAAAATAATTTCTTAATATATTTCTAAGAATTTTTCTATTAAATTTTTTTAAAAGGTATTATGGGATATATTCAAATATAAATAAAATATTACGATTAATGGTTTTAATTATCTTTTAGTAATTAAAAATGAATATAACGGTATGTTTTTCTTAGAATTAATAATCACTAAGGATTAAATATTTTTTATAATTTAAATTAAAAAGTTTGAAAATTAAATTTTAAAATAATTTAAGCTTTATATTTATATATTTAGATATGATAAAGATATAGTAATAATTGCTTTTTTTAAAGGAGAAATATCTTATAAAATCATATATAAGAAAAAAAATATCACTTTTAAATTTTTTTTAATTTATATAAAAAAGCCCATAGGGAGTATTAAGCATATAAAATAAAAGATAATTAATAAAATAAATAAAATAAAAATAAGTGTTAGATTACCAGAAAAATTATAGCTTGAAATAGTATAAGTAATATTATATTTAATTAATATAAATTTACGTTAAATAGAAAATATATAATTCCTTAAAAAAATATTTAATAATTAATTCTAATAATATTTTTATTTTTATTTCCTAGTGATTTTTATTTTATTTATAAAAAATCTAAAACCTAATTAGAATCATATATATATATATAATTATAAAATATATATTCTTAAGGAAAATTAAAAAAAAAATAGCCTAAGAATTTGCCATAAAAATTTTAAAATTAAAAAAAAAATATATATTAGGTATTTAATAAAATATTAAATATCTAATCTTTTTAAAATATAGCTTTTTAAATCTAATAAAATAATTATTATACATAATATTTAATTTAATAAAACTCTTTTTTATTAAAAAAAAAAAAATCCCGTAACAATTATTATTATACTTAAGATTCTTAAATAGATTATTATAATAAATATTAAAGAAAAAAATGAGAAAATTTTCATTTTAATTATCGAAACGTTAAATATATGAGACGTCTAAGCTCATATAATATATAAAAATAACGTTAATATTATTTAAAAAAATAATAATATATTACTATCTAATAATAACTAATTAATTAGCTAATTAAAAAGTTATAATTTAAAAGTAAAAATAGCTAGGATAAAAATTAAAAGCATGGTTATAATAAAAAAACCGTTTAATTTAAAAATCGTAATCATAATTAAAAAGCCGCTTGATTTAAATTCTAACGATTAGCTAATTAGATTTATAACCCCCTAAGAATTTCCGGCCCTAAAACAAAGGGATATAAGAAAAAGAAACGCAAAAAACGCTATAAATAAAAGCTTATTATGAATATTAAAATCATAATGAAACCTAATAGAAATATACTTGCTAAGGGACTTAAAGATTATTAAATTTAATATATCTAAATTTTTAATTAAAATTTTAAAACCATTAATAATACGGGGAAAAAAATAATTAAAAGGCTTTTTTAATAAACTTTTAGCGCTTTAAAAATCTAATAGCTTTAGGCAAAATTATTAAATAAAAAAATAAAACCTTAGCGGTTAATTTAATAAAAAACAAAGAAATATAAAAAATTTTATTTTCATAATAATTTTTTATAAAAAGAAAAATATTATTTTATTAAAAGATTATTAATGGGAATTTTTTATAAGTATTTTCTTATTTAATTAATAAAAAGTTATATATGTAAAAAACTATATATATATAATATTACATTTGGTAATAAATATAATTATATTTTAAAACCATATAGCTTATTTAAATATAATTCTAAGTAAAAAAAAAATATATAAAAATAAGTTTTTATTAAAATTAAAAATCTAAAAGGATTTAGTAGGATATTAATTTAATAATAAGTTTAAAAAAAATGCCTATTAGGAAATTAAAATGCTTTTATAAAAAGATATATGGAGAATAATTAAGCGTTCTAAAACTTAGAATACCCCGCTCCTATTAAAATAGATATTTATTTATAAATTCAATATAAAAAAATATTTTTAAATTTATAAATTGAAATTAATAGTACGCAAAGATTTATAGAATTTTATATTTTAAAATATTTATATAATAATATTAATTATTAAATTATTTAAGATTCTAATGGTATTAATTATAAAAAATAATATAAATATACGTTAATTTAATATTAAAAATGCCTTTATAAATGCTCTATGAATAAAAAAAAAATTTATTACGTGTGAGTTTTTAAATAATTTTAAAAAGCTAAATAAATGCGTTTTCTTTAAATAAGCGCTTTATAAATTTAAAAATTTACTATTATTTTAATATAAAAATATATTAGGAACCCTAGGCATAATAGATCTTAAAGTTTTGCCTGAAAAGCCTTATTTATTTTATAATAAAGCTTGTGAAATTTACGTTTTAATATATATAAATGATATTTTTATTATTTCTTTAAAAAGAAATAAAAAGTAAATAAATAAAATGATTAATTTATTTAAAATATTATATAAAGTTAAAGACTAAAATGAAATCTTATGGTATTTAAGGATTAAAATTATTAGGAATTAGAAATTCCGTATTATATTATTATTATATGATTTTTATATAGAAAAAATCGCAATAAAATTTAACTTTAATAATAATGTTTTTATATTACTAATGCCGCTTTTAACGGGAATATTCAAGAAATTTTCTAATTAAATAATAAAAATAAAAATTAAAAGATATTAAAAGTATATTAGATTAATCTTATATATAATGATAATAATCTAACTAAATGTGGTTTTTATAATAATATAATTTTCGCATTTTTTAATTAACCTTAAATCTAAATATTTAAAAATAATTAATTAGGTAATTTCATATTTATATATTATATATTATTTTTATATTTAATATAAAAAAATAAATATTAAAGCTTAAATATTAATAATCACAAGTAATATTTTATTTATAAATAATGAAAAAACCAAATACTCATTATAAAAATATATAATTTTTTTATTTAAAAGCCTAATTATATAAAAAGTTATTTGTTAAACCATAGTATCCATTTTAATAATGAAAATAAAATTAATTATATTATTAGAAATAATAAAAAAAATATTTATTTTATAATGTTTTTTTAAGGATATTAAAATTAAATTTAGAAATGTCTAGAAAATATATAATAATAATTAATAAATAATTAAATTTATAGTAAAAAATAAGGAGTGAATTAATATTTAATTTAAACATATGGATATTTAGAATATATAATTAAGGTAAAAGTATATTTAAGGTAAATTCAAAATAATCTATTTATTAATAAATTAAATATTTATTAATAAATTAATAAAAAATTTATTAAAATAATTTTTTAAGTATTTTAAAGCTTTATTTAATTTATAAGATTACTAAGTTTTAGTTTAATTAGTTAAAAATAATTTTAATTAAAAAATAAAATAATTTTTATTTATTAAAAAAGGAAAATTTAATGTTAATTAAGATATTTATTTATTTAAGGAGTAATTTTTTATTATATTTCTTTTTATTTTAATATTTTTATTTTTATTATTCTTCTTATTTATAAGCTATATTTTTCTTTATAAATATTAAAAAAAATCATTTACTAAGAGTTTTTTTTTCTAGTAAATTAAATAATTTTTTTATTTATATATAACGTGTAATTTTTTCCTAAGATAAAGTTTAAATTCCATTACTTTTAATTTTTATTTATCTAATAGGAATACTTATTAAATGTAAAGTATTTTTTTTTAGGATATGTAAAATAATATAAAAATTAATAGAATATTTTTAAATATTTTATTTAAAAAGTTAGCGTAATAGATCCTAAGAAACTAATAATCTAAAGGGTAAGAAAGCTTATTTTCTATATATTTTTATTGCTTTTATACTTGCTATTTACATACCATTATTCCTAAGTTTCACAAAACCAGAATATAAAAAAAATGAGAATCTTAGGAAATAAATAATAAAAATGCTTTAAATTATAATTATAATAACGGCTATTATTCTTGAAAATATTATGATATTTTTTAAAATTATAATTAGCTATAGCGTTATAAGTATATTTTTAATAAGAAATTAAATGATAATTATTTTTCATTTTTTATATATTAAAAATCAAAAGTTTAAATTATATTTATATTTTAAAACCCTAATTTAATATACCTTAGGTACCATTCAAGCCGGCCTTTTAAAAAACTATTCATATAGCTTTATAAAAAACGCAACTAATAAAAAAAAAGATTTTATTATTAAAAAAGAAATTATTATCAAAAAAAAAGTTATTATTTAAAATAATAATTAATTTAAAAAATAAATTATTTATTATTATATTTTTATCCTTAATAGTTTTATTAGGAATATTATAATTAATGTTTTTACTTTTTAAAAAAAATTATTAAATTTTCAAATAAATATCTTAATATATATTAATTTATTAATAAATATTATTTAAATTTTTAAAAATTATAATATACTTTTTAAAAAGCTTTTAAAACATAGCTTTAAAATAGCGACGTTACATATTAAAAATGATAAATATAAAACTATTGCGATTTATAAGGCGATTAAGGTTAATAAGCTCCCATAGTGTAAAAGCAAATTATTTTTTATAATGCTAATAAGCTTAAGAATTTACGTATAAATAACCTTATAACTAATATTTCACTTTATAAATTAAATTATTAAAAAAAAAATTAAATTTATTATTTAAATAATCATTTAAATCTAAAAGAAAATTTAATTTATTACACTTAATTAATAAAAAAAAATTACTTGATTATAAAAATATAATAAAACAAATCTTAATAAAAAAAAAAATTAATATATAAACAAAAAAACAAAGCTTTAAAAAAAAAAAATATTTACCTATTAATAAAAATATTAGCGCTAAGTCTATTATTAATATAATTATTTATATCTTCCGCTTTAATAGTAAAATAAATAGCTTTTTTAATAATAAAACGTTCATATTAAATTTATAAAAATATACGCTTTTAATATTTATTTTCTAAATTATAATAAACTATGATAACTTAATCGTATTTAGTTTATTTCTTAATGGATATTATTATTAATAAAAAATAATTAAATTATTATATATAAAATTATTTTAGTTATTTTAATATGATATAAAAAATAAAAAAATAATATATAAAAAGTTTTAATATATATAAAAGCTAAAAGGTAATTTAAAATTAATTTATATAAAATATAAAATAAAATTAAAAACCGATTTATTATTATATAAAAAAAAAATTTAACCTAATTAATTTAAAAAAAAAACTTTTTAAATATTTATTAAAAATTTATTTATAAAATAAAAGCGTAAATTAATAAAATAAATATTATAATAATTATTTTATACCTTATTTTTAAGTAATAAAATAAATATAATATATTATAATATTTATTATTTATTATTTAATTTTATATTAGAAAAACGTATGCGTTATAATTTTATTTAAATTAATATAAAAATTTATATATAATAAAATTTTTTTATTTATTATTTTTATTTATTATTATATTAATAACGTTTTAATTCACTAGGTACGTCATATATTTATAAAGTAATCATATATAAATAATTTTATATATAAAATAAAATATATTTAAATTATATTATATGATTATATATCTAGCTAAAAGATATATTATATTAAAAACATTATCCGCGCCGGGTCATGTGTTTTAATATATAATCCCGGGTAATAGCTATATATATATATATAGCTTATCATTTTCAGGGGAGCTTTATTTTTTTTTTCTTAATAGATTAATTTTTTATTACTATGTAATGATCTAGCACTTTATAATATGATAAAAAAAAAATATAAAAAAAATCTAATATTTATAATTAAAATATTTAAATTTATAAATATTTAAAACTTTTATTTTATATATTAAAAAAATTATTATTAAAAAGATTATTAGTAAAATTATTTATAAATATTATATTTAAATATATATATATATAAAATAATTTTTTAATATATTTCTAAGAATTTTTTTATTAGATTTTTTTAAAAAATATTATAAGATATATTCGAATATAAATAAAATATTATAATTAATAATTTTGATTATTTTTTAATAATTAAAAATAAATATAATAATATGTTTTTTTTAAAATTAATAATTATTAAAAATTAAATATTTTTATCGGAATTAAGATTAATATATTAATCCGGCTCTATACGTATATATATTAAGTGTCAATTAAATTACATTTAATTAATACTTTTTAATTAATAATTATATTTTTTAGACATCGCAATTATTTCATTCTATCGCATATATAATTATCGCCGGCTCTAAATATATCGCATCGATATAATTTCAAACCTTATCCTCTAATATTAATTAATAATTACCCTAACAAAAAAATTATAAATTAACAAAGCCCCATAAAAAAAATTATTTTAACATATATAATCATTATAACTTTACGTTAAAATAATTTTAATAAAATAAAATAATATTTTATATTATTTAATAAAAAATCCGTAACCGTTATAAACTATGAAACTTTCAAAATTATTTTTATTATATAATTTATTATATTAAATTTTATTTTATATTTATTATATAATTTCAATTATAAAAAGCTTTAATTTCACCGCTTTTTTTAGTTTTATTTTTAAAATATTATTAATTTATTATCGATTTTATTAATCCTTATTATTAAAATATCTTTAATTTTTATTATTAATTTATTTTTAATCTCTTATTAATTTATTTTTAATTATTATTAATCTTAATTAAAATAAAATAATATTTTTATATTACTTAATAAAAAATTTATAACCGCCATAATACATAAAATTTTTAAGATAATTTTATTTATATAAGATATTATACTAAGCATATATATTAAATAATTATCATAATCCATAAGTTTTCATTAATAATATTTATTACGCACCCTTTCAAAAGATTTTCAACTTTACTAATCTTTTACTAACCCCCCCTTTAATTCTTATTATTATTATTAATAATAACCTACTTACCCCCCATAGCAAGATAAATTACAAAACCCCCCATTACATAATAATTTTTATACCTCCCCCCCATACACGAAATAGCCATAACCTAATAGCAACTAAAAAAAAAAAGGGCTACATTTACATACCCTCCCCCCTTAATCATTAAAAAAAAAATAATTACATTTACATACTATCCCCCCCAGGCCATAAGCTAGCCGTAACTTAAACACATAATAACCATAACTAAAAAATAAAAAAGCTTAATAAAATTAAAAAATTATTAAAAAAAAAATTAAATGTAAAAAAATAATATTTTAAATATAAAATTATAATAAATAAAAATTATATAAATAAATATATATATATAATATAATTTAAACTTTAATATTTACGTAAAATAATTATAATATATTAATAAAACTATTACTAATATTTCATTATTTAATAACATTAATAATAGTTTTAAAAAAAAAAAAATTACTAATATTAAAATTAAAATTAATATATTAATCCGGCTTCATATATATATATATTAGATATTAATTAAGTTACGCTCAATTAATACCTTTTAATTAATAATTATATTTTTCAGACATCGCAATTACCTCGCTCTATCGCATACGCAATTATCGCCGGCTCTAAGCATATCGCATCGATATAACTTCAAACTTTATCCTCCGATAATTTTTTATAATTTAAATTAAAAAATTTTAAAATTAAATTTTAAAATAATTTAAATTTCATATTTATATATTTAAATATAATAAAGATATAATAATAATTATTCTTTTTAAAAGAAAAATACTTTATAAAATTTTATATAAAAAAAAAAACATGACTTTTAAGCTTTTTTTAATTTATATAAAAAAACCTATAAGGGATATTAAACGTATAAAGCAAAAAGTAATTAATAAAATAAATAAAATAAAAATAAATATTAAATTACCAAAGAAATTATAATTTAAAATGGCATAAATAATATTATATTTAATTAATATAAATCCATATTAAATAAAAAATATATAATCCCTTAAAAAATATTTAATAATTAATTTTAATAATATTTTTATTTTTATTTCTTAGCGATTTTTATTTTATTTATAAAAGATTTAAAATTTAATTAAAATTATATATATATATATAATTATAAAATATATATTTTTAAAGAAAATTAAAAGAAAAATAATTTAAAAATTTACCATAAAAATTTTAAAATTAAAAAAAAAATATATATTAAATATTTAATTTTTTTAAAAAGTTTTGCTATCCGCATACCTAAGAATTACTATCGGACTTTTATCTATATACCTATATATTCGTTTAGAGTTCCACGCTAAAAAGTTTAATTTCATTATGATTTTTAGTATAATTCTATTAATATTATTTATAATATCATATAGCCCATATGGATTAATTATTTTAATTAAGAGCTTTCTAATAATATTTTTTTTGTAATTTTGCGATTTATTTTTGAATTTATATTTAATAAATACTTGGTATTCGTAATATATTCTAACCGGTATATTTCGCTATATCTTAATTCTTTTTCGCTTCGAATAATTTTATAACCATATTAATTATAAAAATGCGACTTAGTTTATTTAATTCGGATTAAAAAGAGCTTTCTATTAATATAAAAATCTTAAATAAAAACTTATATATAATTAAATTATTCGAATATTTAAATCTATATAAGAATCTTTCGAAATGTAATACAACTGGCGATTATTTTTAAAAGGAATCACATAATACCATATAATTTTTAATTTCGAATAATTTTATATATACCGATCGGATTTTAATATAATTTAATTTATTAGATTTAAAATTAAATTATTAATTAAATGATATTAATTATTAAGCCATAGTAATTATTTTCATAAAATTATTAGATTATATATGTTATTAGGCTCGCCTTGGCGATATGGGAAGATATATAAATATATAGATAAAGATCCGATAGTAATTCTTAGGTATATAGATAGTAAAACTCTTTTTAAAATATAATTTTTTAAATCTAATAAAATAATTATTATATACGATATTTAATTTAATAAAACTTTTTTTTATTAAGAAAAAAAAAATCTTATAATAATTATTATTATATTTAAAATTTTTAAGTAAATTATTATAGTAAATATTAAAAAAAAAATAAGAAAATTCTTATTTTAATTATTAAAATATTAGATATATAGGATATTTAAATTTATATAATATATAAAAATAATGTTAATATTATTTAAAAAAGTAATAATATATTATTATTTAATAATAATTAATTAGCTAATTAATTAAAAAATTATAATTTAAAAATAAAAACGATTAAAATAAAAATTAAAAATATAATTATAATTAAAAAAACCGTTTAATTTAAAAATTATAATTATAATTAAAAAGTTATTTAATTTAAATCTTAATAATTAACTAATTAAATTTATAATTTTCTAAGAATTTCTAATTTTAAAATAAAAAGATATAAAAAAAAAAATATAAAAAATATTATAAATAAAAATTTATTATAAATATTAGAATTATAATAGGATTTAGTAGAAATGTATTTGCTAAAAGACCTAAAGATTATTAGGTTTAATATATCCGAATTTTTAAGTGAAATTTCGGAATTATTAATAATGTAAAGAAAAAAGCGATTAAAAAGCTTTTTTAATAAATTTTTAACGCCTTAAGGATTTAATAATTTTAAGTGAAATTATTAGATAAAAAAATAAAACTTTAGTAATTAATTTAGTAAAAAGTAAAAAAATATAAGAAATTTTATTTTTATGATAATTTTTTATAAAAAAAAAAAATTATTTTATTAAAAGATTATTAATGGGAATTTTTTATGGGTATTTTTTTATTTAATTAATAAGAAATTATATATATAAAGAATTATATATATATAATATTATATTTAATAATGAATGTAATTATATTTTAAAATTATATAATTCGTTTAAATGTAATTTTAAATAAAAAAAAATACATAGAAATAAGCTTTTATTAGAATTAAAAACTTAAAAAAATTTAATGGGATATTAATTTAATAATAAATTTAAAGAAAATACTTATTAGGAAATTAAAATACTTTTATAAAAAGATATATAAAAAATAATCAAACGTTTTAAAGTTTAGAATATTCCGTTTCTATTAAAATAAATATTCATTTATAAATTTAATATAAAAAAATACCTTTAAACTTATAAATCAAAATTAATAATACGTAAAAATTTATAGAATTTTATACTTTAAATCACTTATATAATAATATTAATTATTAAATTATTTAAGATTTTAATAGTATTAATTAAAAAAAACGATATAAATATATATTAATTTAATATTAAAAATGCCTTTATAAATATTTTATAAATAAAAGAAAAACCTATTATATGTAAATTTCTAAATAATTTTAAAAAGTTAAATAAATATATTTTTTTTAAATAAATATTTTATAAATTTAAAGATTTATTATTATTTTAATATAAAAATATATTAAGAATTTTAAATATAATAAATTTTAAAGTTTCGCTTAAAAAGTTTTATTTATTTTATAATGAAATTTATAAAATTTATATTTTAATATATATAAATAATATTTTTATCGTTTCCCCGAAAAGAAATAAAGAATAAGCGAATAGAATGATTAATTTATTTAAAATATCGTATAAAATTAAAGATTAAAGCGAAATCTTATGGTATTTAAGAATTAAAGTTATTAGGGATTAGAAATTTTATATTATATTATTATTATATGACTTTTATATAAAGAAAATTATAATAAAATTTAATTTTAATAATAATGCTTTTATATTATTAATATTATTTTTAATAAGAATATTTAAAAAATTCTTTAATTAAGTAATAAAAATAAAAATTAAAAAATATTAAAAGCGTATTAGATTAATTTTATATACGATAATAATAATTTAATTAAATATGGTTTTTATAATAATGTAATTTTTACGTTTTTTAATTAATTTTAAATTTAAATATTTAAAAATAATTAATTAGGTAATTTTATATTTATATGTTACATGTTATTTTTATATTTAATATAAAAAAATAAATATTAAAGCTTAAATATTAATAATTATAAATAATATTTTATTTATAAATAATAAAAAAATCAAATATTTATTATAAAAATATATAGTTTTTTTATTTAAAAGTTTAATTATATAAAAAGTTATTTATTAAATTATAATATCCATTTTAATAATAAAAGTAAAATTAATTACGTTATTAAAAATAACGAAAAAAACGTTTATTTTATAATATTTTTTTAAAAATATTAAAATTAAATTTAAAAATATTTAGAAAATATATAATAATAATTAATAGATAATTAGGTTTATAATAAAAAATAAAAAATAAATTAATATTTAATTAAAACATATGGATATTTAGAATATATAATTAAAATAAAAATATATTCAAAGTAAATATAAAATAATTTATTTACTAATAAATTAAATATTTACCGATAAATTAATAAAAAATTTACTAAGATAATCCTTTAAGTATTTTAAAGCCTTATTTAATTTGTAAAATTACTAAACTTTAGTTTAATTAATTAAAAATAATCTTAATTAAAAAATAAAATAATTTTTATTTATTAAAAAAAAAATTTAATATTAATTAAAATATTTATTTACTTAAAAAATAATTTTTTATTATATTTTTTCTTACTTTGATATTCTAATTTTTATTATTTTTTCTATTTATAAATTATATTTTTTTTTATAAATATTAAAAGAAATTATTTATTAAAAGCTTTTTTTTCTAATAAATTAAATGATTTTTTTTATTTACGTATAATATGTAATTATTTCTTAAAATAAAATTTAAATTTTATTATTTTTAATTTTTATTTATTTAATAGGAATATTTATTAAATATGAGGTATTTTTTTTTAAGATATATAAAATAATATAAAGATTAATAAAATATTCTTAAATATTTTATTTAAAAAATTAACGTAATAAATTCTAAAAAATTAATAATCTAAGGGATAAGAAAATTTATTTTTTATATATTTTTATTGCTTTTATATTTACCACTTACATATCATTATTCTTAAGTTTTATAAAACCGGAATATAAAAAGGATAAAAACCTTAGGAAATAAATGGCAAAAATATTTTAAATTATAATCATAATAATAACTATTATTTCTAAAAATATTATGATATTTTTTAAAATTATAATTAATTATAATATTATAAATGTATTTTTCATAAAAAATTAAACGATAATTACTTTTTATTTTTTATATGTTAAAAATTAAAAATTTAAATTATATTTATATTCTAAGTTTTTAATTTAATATATTTTAAGTATTATTTAAGTTAATTTCTTAAGAAATTATTTATATAATTTCCCGAAAAATACGGCTAATAGAAAAAAAAATCTTATTATTAAAAAAAAATTATTATTAGAAAAAATATTATTATTTAAAATGATAATTAAATTAAAAAAAAAATTATTTATTATTATATTTTTATTTTTAATAATTTCGTTAGAAATATTATAATTAATATTTTTGCTTTTTAAAAAAAATTACTAAGCTTTTAAGTAAATTTTTTAATATATAATAATTTATTAATAAATATTATTTAGATTTTTAGAAATTATATTATATTTATTAAAAAATATTTAAAATATGATTTTAAAATAATAATATTATATATTAAAAATAATAAATATAAAATTATTATAATTTACAAAGTAATTAAAATTAGCGAATTTTTATAATGTAAAAGTAAATTACTTTTTATAATATTAATAAACTTAGGAATTTATATGTAAATAATTTTATAATTAATATTTCATTTTATAAATTAAATTATTAAAAAGGAAATTAAATTTATTATTTAAATAATTATTTAAATTTAAAAGAAAATTTAATTTATTATATTTAATTAGTAAAAAAGAATTATTTAATTATAAAAATATAATAAAATAAATTTTAATAAAAAAAAAATTAATATATAAATAAAAAAGTAAAGCTTTAGAAAAAAAGAATATTTATTTATTAGTAAAAATATTAGCATTAAATTTATTATTAATATAATCATTTATATTTTTCGTTTTAATAATAAAATAAATAGTTTTTTTAATAATAAAACATTTATATTAGGTTTATAAAAGCATATATTTTTAACGTTTATTTTTTTAATTATAATAAATTATAGTAATTTAATTATATTTAATTTGCTTTTTAATAGGTATTATTACTAATAAAAAATAATTAAATTATTATATATAAAATTATTTTGATTATTTTAATGTAATATAAAAAATAAAAAAATGATATATAAAAAGCTTTAATATATATAAAAATTAAAGGGTGGTTTAAAATCGGCTTATATAAAATATAAAATAAAATTAAAAATTAATTTATTATTATATAAAGGAAAAATTTAGTTTAATTAACCTAAGAAAAATTTTTTTAAATATTTATTAAAAATTTATTTATAAAATAAAAATATAAATTAATAAAATAAATATTATAATAATTACTTTATATTTTATTCTTAGGTAATAAAATAAATATAATATATTATAATATTTATTATTTATTATTTAATTTTATATTAGAAAAGCATATGCGTTATAATTTTATTTAAATTAATATAAAAATTTATATATAATAAATTTTTTTTATTTATTATTTTTATTTATTATTATATTAATAGCGTTTTAATTTACTAGGCATATTATATATTTATAAGATAATTATACGCGAATAATTTTATATGTAAAATAAAATATATCCGAACCGTATTATATAATCATATGTCCGGCTAGTAAATATATTACGTTAAAAGCGTTATTTACGCTAAATTATATGCTTTAATATATGATTTTAAATAATAGTTATATGTGTATATATAGCTTATTATTTTTAAGGGAGCTTTGTTTTTTTCTTCCTAATAGATTAATCTTTTATTACTATGTAATGATTTAGCACCTAATGACATAATAATATTTTATATTATATTAATATATTTAATAAAAATAAATTTTATTATAATTAAATAAAATTATAAGAAAAAATTATTATATAATTTAGAAATTAAAAAATATTATATTATATATAATTTATTTTAAAAATAAATTAAAATATTTTATTTATAATAATAAAAAATATTAAGAATTAAATAATTTTTTTAATAATAAATGAATTATAAAAATAAAAAGTGATTTTTTTAATTAAGATATTTTATTATTAGAAATATTTATTTAATATATTATTAATAAATTAGATTTTTTAAATAATTAATAAATATTAAGTTTTAATTTAAATTTTAAATTTATAATTAAATTAATTAATTAAAAAAGTAAAAATTTAAATATTATAAATTATAAAAAAGCTTAATAATTTAATATAAAAAATTTAATGATTAGATTAAATTAATTAATTTAATAAATTAATAATTTTTAAATTCTTAGTAAAATTAATATATTTTTTAAAAAATATTATAATTTTAATTTTTATTAAAAAAAAAGAAAGATATAAAATTATTAATAATATATTTAATAATTCTTTTTTAATAAAAAACCTATACTAATTAATAAAAATAAAAGCTTTTTAAAAAAATTAAATAAAAAAAAAATTTATTTTTATTAATATTATATTTAATATAATAATATTTTTTTATATTTAATAAATATAATGAATATATAATTATAAATTTTTAAATTATATATTATTTTAAATTATTAAATTTATTTTATTTTATTTATTTATAAAATAAAAAAAATATTATTTTTTTTAAATTATAATGAAATAGAAAAATTAGGTTTCATATAGCGATACTTATTGCCCATTATATATCACGTGATATTTTAACTAATATATATAATTATAATTAGTTATTTAAATATAATTATTACATTTAAATATTAATTTTTAAATTATTATATTTATTATTTATATTAATTATTATTTAATTTAAATATATTTAATAATCTTTTATTTTTAGATACTTTGTTTTTTTAACTTTAATATTCCGTATTATTATAATTAATAATTATTCTAAACTTTTAAATTTTCGTAATTTATAATTTTAAAAAGATTATTTTCATTTTAATTAATTCGTTTTATATTAATTAATATAGAAATTTTAATTAACTATTAAAAATATTAAAAATTATAATTTTATAAAAATCCTTTTAATCCCAATCATTATAAATTATAATATTTTTATTTTCCGTTTTTTAATTATATTTATTTATTTTATTTATTACGTTTTTTTACTAAATTTATTACGTTCCGATTAAGCCGTATAAATCATTTAAAATATAATTATTAAATTATTTATTTAAATTTTTATTTTAATTTTTTTCTTTCCGAATTTTTTATTATATAATTATTACTAATTAAAATACCCTAATTTATTATATAAATTTATTATTATATAAATATCATTAATTAACATATTTTAATTTTAATTATTTTTAATATAATATAATGCTATATAATATAATATTATATAATTTAAATATAAATTAATTAAATTATAAAATTAAATATAATATTATATTTAATTAATTTATTATATAAATTATTAATTATTAAAATATTTTAAATTTAATTATTTTTATTATTATAACATAATTATTATATTCATTTAAATTACAATTTAAATTTTTTACATATTAATTATTACTAATCAAAATGCTTTAATTTGAATTATTTATTATATAAATCTTTTATAAATATTAAATAAAATATTTTAATTTTAATTATTCTTAATATAATAAATTAATTAAATTACTAAGTTAAATATTACGTTATATTTAATTAATTTATTATATGAATTATAATTTATTAATTAAAATGCTTTGGTTTTAATTATTTTTAATATTATAATGCTAATAATTATATTTATTTTTTAAGTTTTTTTTTAAATTATATTCTTTTTAAATTATATTTCTTTTGAAATTCTTTTTATATAAATTAATTACTAAGATGTTTGAATTTTCAATTATTCTTAATAAAATACCCTAACTTTTAATTATTTTTAATATAAATTATATATAATATTATTTTTTTCGAAATTTTTCTTATAAATTATTTATTATATAAATTATTAATTTAATTATTAAAATTTTCATTTTAATTATAATATTAAATATTAATTTAGATATTAATTTAAATATTAATTAAATTAGTAATTTATTAATCATAATTATTAATTATTAATTATTAAATTATAAATATATTAATCGATATATAATTAAATATTAATTATAAATTATTAAAATACTAAATAAATATTAATCGTATTATTAATGAAAATAATTAAAATATCATTTAATTATTATTATTATTAATAAAAATAATTTATAATATATAAATATAAAATCTATATTTATTTAAATTATTAATTTAAATTTAAAAATTATAAATATTTTTCATTATAAATCTAAGGATTTAAAATATTTTTTATTATTAATCTTTTTAATATTATATATTTAATTATTTATTTATTTAAAGTATAAAAAAGCATTTAAAATATCGAAATATAAAAATCTAAGTTTTAATTGTTAATATCATTTAGATTTAAATATATAAAATAATATCTAATATAAAAAGGCATTTAAAATTATTAAAATTAATAGGATTCTTTTTATTTATTTTTTTTTATTATCATTATATAATTATTAATATTAGTTTTTTTTTCTAATCGATAATTATTTATATATTAATTATAATTTGTAAATTCATCGTACCTAATAAGGAAAAAATATAACGAAATAAAAAAATTAAATTTTATATAATAATATTTATTATTTATTATATATCATATGATATTATAATTAATATATATTATTATAATTAATTATTTAAATATAATTATTATATTTAAATATTAATTTTTAAATTATTATATTTATTATTTATATTAATTATTATTTAATTAAAATATATTTAATATTTTTTTATTTTTAAATACTTTGTTTTTTTAATTCCGGTATTTCGTACCGTTACAAAATTAATTAAATTATTAAAAATATATATTTTAAAATATTTTTTTTATTTTATTAAATTTTCTTAGAAAAATTATTAAATATTAGATTTTTTTTGATAAAAAGATCTTAATATTTTAATACGTATACTAAGGGGATTAATCTAAAGACTATGAAAAATAATATATATAAAGCGTAACTAGATGTAAAATCTAAAAGCTATGCTATTTCAAAGATTTAATTTATAAATAAATTAGGGCTAATTTGCCATGCTGGCACGTGCTTTGGCACGTGCTTACAACTAGCTATTCCTTTTTAATTATATATATATAAAACCCTAATGCTTTATTATATTTATAATCCCCCTATTAATCCATATTATATTTATTATTTAAAAAATAAATTAATTATTTTTTTTAATAAATATAATTATATATTTTAATAATAAATATATAAATATTATAAGAATTTTTTATTATATTTAATATTAATTTATATTTAAAAAAAAATTATATTTTAAAATATTTTTTTAAATTTAAATTTTTTATTTAATAAATATAATATAAATAAAATATTTTATTTAAAAAATTATATATTTAAATAAATAATCTAATAATTTTATAAAGATTATTAATCAATTAAATAAAATATTAATTAATTAAATTATTATATTTAATATTAATAAATAAAAATTTAATTTTAATTAAAATTAAATAAATTATTTAATTATAATATATTTTTAATAAATTTTCATTTATTATTTTTTAAAATAAATATTAATTAATAATAAACCTATTAAAAATATAGAAATTTATATATTAAATTAATTAGAAAAAACCCTGATTAAAAAATTTATTTTAATTAGAAAAGCTAATTTTATTTATTTATATATGTTTATTTATAATATAAAATTTTATATTTAATATTAAAAATTTTAATTATATAAAAATAAAATTATTTATTATTAATTTTTTGAATTTTTTTAAAAGAAATTTAATTAGTTTATATAATACATAAAACCTAAAAGGCTTATAAGTTTTTACTAAAAAAAAAATTTAAGTAATTTATTTTAAAAAAAAACTTTAAAAAATTAAAAATAATAAATTATATAAAAATATATTTAAATAATTTTCTTTTATATTAAATTAAAATTAATTAAAAATAAATAAATGAATATTAATATTTAATTATTTAAAAGAAAATATCTTAAGAAATTTAACTAAAAAATCTTAGTAAATTATATTTTTAATATTAAATAAATAAAAACAAAATTAATATTTTTATTTTAAATAAAATATATAAAGATATTACTTATAATATATTTTATTTATTATAATTTAATTAGAAAATTTTAGTAATTATAATTTAAATTAATTTATAAAAATAAAATTTAAAGAATATTTTATTATAGTTTTTAATAATTTAATATTCTTTTAAAAAGCTTTTTATTTAGTAAAAATAATTATAAAGAAATTAGCTAAAATCTTAGATATTAATTGGATTTTATTAGGAAAAATATTAAGTAATATTAGATTAAAAGAAATTTCAAAATCTAATTAATTAAAAATTATTATAACTAATTATTTTTAAAATTTTTTAAAAAATATTTATAATATAAATAATTTTATTAATTAAAATAAATATATTTTTCCCTTTGAATTATTAGTAAAAATGAAAGAAAATAATAAGGATTAAGATATTAAACTTTTAGAAATCTAAATTTTTATAAAGGATATTTTTTTATTATTAAAAGTAAATAGTAAAATATAAGAAAAAAAATTAACATTGATAATTATTATAATTTTATTTTTTTATGATTAATAAAATTTTAATAAGTTTATTAAGATAAAAGGATTTTAATTATTTATTACTTAGGATTTATTTCAATTAATTTAGATTTAATTCAAAAGACTTGGTAACTACGCCACTAGAAGCTATAGCAAAATGGTCCGTGCAAATGTATCTGTAAGTCTAAGCGTGGCGTCTTTTAAATTGAAATCTAGGTCATAATGGTTGTTTTTAGTTAATTATGCTTTTTTTTACTATATAATCGTAATAAATTTTTAATATATATTTGCGAAATAATTTATTATCATATAATATATCATTATAAAATTATATTTAAAAATTAAATATTAATATAATTATTTTTTATAGCTATTTTATATAATTATTAATATAATAATAATAATATAATTAGAAAAATACGAAAAGTAATTTTATATACCGATTTAATTTTAATGAATGCTTTTGAAATAATAAATAAAAAAGTCTATTATAACCATATATATAATATAAATAAAAATATAATTCAAAATTAAAAAATTAAATTTTCTATTTCCCTAGTTATTTTTTAATTAAATATAATTAATAATTATTATATTATTATAAAAAAGTAATTATATTATAACATTAATATTATTCATAACTAAATAAATATATCATTTACTCTAATAATCGTATATATAATATAAATAAGAAAATTACTTAGGGATAAAAAATTAAATTTTTTATTTCCTTAGCTAAATTTTATTTAGATATAACTAATAATTATTATATTATTATAAAAAAACATTTATATTATTATTTTAAAATTATTTATAGTTAAAATTACATAATTTACGCACCTAAATTTTCGCATTTTCTAGGCTAATATTAGCAAATAAATTATTTTAAGATAATAAATAGATATATAATTATTTATAAAAATAATAAATTTAATTACTTTTATTAATTTTAAATTATCTGAATTTTTAATAATTATTTAAATAAATAAAAAATGGTATAAAATTTAAAAATTAACCAATTTAACTTAGATTAAAAAAGCAAAATTTATAAAAAGGAATAAATTAGGGGTCTAATTGGCTAAAAAGCTATGTGGCTAGAAAGATACATTTTGCGATCCTAGTCTGAACTTCTAAAATAACTTAGGATTTGCTTTTTTTTAAATTAATTTATAAAATAAAAATATTATAAATTTTAAAAGAAAATTTTATTTAAATTCAATAAAAATTTAATTTTAATTTTAATATTAGTAAATTAATTAAATAATATAAGTTTTAATTTATTTTATTTATAATTTATTTTAAAATAATTTATTTTTATATAATATAATTAAATATATATAAAAAAAAGTACTTACTTTTAATATATTTAAAATTTTATTTAAAAGTAATTATTTTTAAGTAAATTTATCATTTAAAATTTCAAATAAAATATATCGTTAATTAAAATGGTAATTTCTAATTAAATTTTTAATTAAAAATTATTTTCATTTTAAAATTATTTTTTAAAATAATAAATAAATATATAATTATTAGATAATATATATATTATATTTTTTATTTGAAAAGTTAATTACATTATTATATTTAATGAAAAATAAAAATTTTAATTAATAAGAAATTTTGAGGTTTTTCATATAAATAATATTTTATTATATAAAAATAAAAATTAAAGTTTTTTAAAATAAAATTATTTTAATTATGATTATTTAATTAAAAAGTATCATTTTTAGAATTATTCTTTTGAAAATATAAAGAAATAAGATTTTTAAAATTATAATTTAAACCGATTAATAAAAATAAAAAAGATTTATATTTTAATTTTTTAAATTCAAATTTAAATTTTTATTAAAAAGTAAAAATATAATTATAGAGAAAATAATCTTGAATTTTATTTAGTTTTAATCCTTATAAAATTACTTAAAAATTATTAAAAATATAATTTCTTTAATTTTTAAATTTATTTCTTTATAATGTAATTTTCTTAAAATTAATTTTATTATTTTAAATAATATTTAATAAAAATATTTATAAAATAAAAAATTTAATTTTATAAAATAATATGAAAGAATCTTAAGTTTTAATTAATTAAAAATCCTTATTATCGGATTAACCTAAAATTATAAAAATAAATAAGGCATTACGTAATTTTTATTTAATTAAATTAATAATATTTAGATAAAAATGATTTATTAATATTAATTTATATATTTAAATAATTAAATTAATTAGAATAAATATCTTAATTAAATTAATAAAATTAATAAAACTTATAAGAATTTTAAATTTAAATTAAAAAAGAAATAAATAGCATTTATAATAAAATAAAATAATATGGAAATATTTATAAAATTAGATAATAATAATAAAAGAAAATTATAACATAAGAAAAATTAAAATTATATTAATTAATATAAAATAATTTTTTTATTTTTCATCTTTAAATTTAAATGGGATTTTATTTAAATATAAAGAAAATTATAATAAAATGGTATAAATATTTTAAACTTTTAATTATTATATTATTATATAATACTTTGTAATTATATTTAAAGAAAATCTAAAAAATCTTTTTTTTTGGGAATAAATAATTAAAATATTTTATTAAATAATACTTTTTTAATTTAAATTTAATTTATTTTAATTAGAAATTTTTTAATTTTTTTTATAATTAAATTTTTTTTATATATTATGGTTTATTTGGCCTTAGTGCTCCGTATTATTATAATAAATTTATATATTATTAAATATTAAAATTTAAATTTCTAATTTAATTAAAATAAATAAAATTGTAAAAATATAAAGAAAATTATAAAAAAAATTAATATAATAAAATTAAATTAATATTTAAATGTAAATTACTATTTATTTTAATAAATAAAATTAAAATTATAAAATATAATTTTTTAATTATATAATTTTTAAATTAATTAAAAATTAATTTAATAAATTTTATTTTTTTAAATTAAATTAAATTAATTTATTATTTTAATATTATATTATATATATTATTCATATTAAATTATATATATTATATTTTTTTTATATTAATAATTATTTATATAAATATATATTAAAAATATAAATATAATAATTATAATTAATTAATAAATTATTGAAATCGTTAATTATAAATATTTTAATTTAAATAATTTAATTAATTTATAAATTATAAAATTAATTAAAATTATATTAAATAAAATAAAAATAATAAAAATTTTAATTTAATTTAAATATATAATATTTAAAACGATTTATAAATGTTAAATTAATAATTATATAATAAATCAAAATAAAAGTAAAAATATTTAAATCGATATTATATGTGGTTTAATTAAATAAGCTAAGAATAAAATGCGAAACTTTAGTTTTAAATTAAAATTATAGCGTAAAATATAGCCCTTAGTTACGTTAATTTCACCACGTAAATTAGCGTGGCTTATGCCATATATTTACGCATATTTTATTCTAATAATAAATTCATTTTAAAATTATTTAAATATTAAAATTATTAATTTTTAATTTAAATTTATTAAAATTGAATTTCATTAATATATATATTAAAGAAATTATTTTAAAGATTATAAAATATAAAATATATATAATATAATAAAATTTCAAAATCTAAGAATTATATTATTTTAAAAATTTAATTTATAAATGAAATAAAATTAATTTATTTTACTAATATATATTTTAATATATATTTATAATTAATTTATTTTTTTTATTTATATATATATATAAAACTTTAGTATTTTATTATATTTATAATATTTTTATTAATTCATATTATTCATATAATAATATAATTTTAAATAATTTTATAATAATCATATGATATTTTTTAAAATTAATATTTTAATTTTAAAAAAATATATTATAATTAAAATTAAATTAAAATTAAATTTCTTTAAATAAATAATTTAATTTAATATTATTTTAAATAATTTTATAATATATAAATTAATTAAATTATATAAATATAAATATTTATAATTAATAAAAATAATAAAATTCTATAAATTTATTAAATATTAAATTAATAATTTTATTAATAAAATTATTATAAATTTATATTTAAAAATATTAATAAAAAAATATAATATATTTAAATTAAATATTATATAATAAATTTTTATATATTTATATTATATATTTAATTTAATTAGAAATTAATTATAATCGATTATTTTGAAAAATTAAAAGTGAAATTCCTATCAAGGCACGAAAAATCAAATTAAGAAATTAAGCTTTAATATTTAATAATATATGAATTTATCTAAGCGTAAAGAGCGAAAAAGAAAAGAGATCTATATAATACATATGCGCTAGTTTTTAAATAAATAGTTACGTCCTAGAAAAGTATATGTCGGATAAACTAATCTTTTCTAGATAGTATGTGGCTTTGTATTTAATAATTACACTAAAAAGATAAGCTTTTCTTTCAAAATCTTTCATATTTACGCCATGATAATTCCATTAAAAAATCCTATTTATATACCTTTACATCGTGTTAATTTTACATTTAATTGAAATTAAACGATAAGAAATTAAGGTTTTTATTATATTTATTTAATTAATTAAATTTAATTAATATAAATCGGAATTTAAAAATTAAAATTATAAAAATTATTAAAATTATTAATTTTAATATGATTTAATTTAATTAATTTATTTAATTAAATTATAATAATTTAAATATTAAATTTTATATTAAAATAATCATTAAATTAAGTTTTTTTTAATAATATAAATTATATTTAAATATAATTTAAATTGATTATTATATATATTAATTTTAAAAAAAAATTTTATATATTAATTTTTAATGGAAAAAAATTAATTATAAATTTACATATTAAAAATCATTAAATTTAATATTAATTTAATTTATTTAATTATAATAATTAAATTATAATAATTTAAATATTAAAATTAATATTAAAATAATTATTAAATTAAATTTTTTTCAATGGTATAAATTACATTTAAAAACGATTTAAATTAAATAAATAATTATTATATATATTAAATTTAAAATAAAAAAAATTTTTAAGGCGCATATTAAAAATTATTAAATTCGATATCATTTTAATTAAACTTAATTATAATAATTAAATTATAATAATTTAAATATTAAATTTAATATTAAAATACTTATTAATTTAAATTTCTTTTAACGATATAAATTATATTTAAATATAATTTAAATTAATTATTATATATATTAATTTTTTTAAAAAATTATACGTATTAATTTTAAATGGAAAAAAATTTATTATAAATTTACATATTAAAAATTATTAAATTTGATATCGCTTTAATTAAATTTAATTATAATAATTAAAATATAATAATTTAAATTTTAAATTTAATATTAAAAACATCTTTAAATCAAGTTTTTTTTAATAATATAAATTAAATTTAAATATAATTTAAATTAATTATTATATATATTAATTTTGAATTTATTATTATATATATTAATTTTAAAAAGGCTTGTTATATATATTAAAATTCATTTAATTTAATATTAATGTAATTGAATTTAATTATAATAATTAAATTATATTAATTAAAATAATGTAATTTATATTAATAGAATTATTAAATCTAATGTTTTTAATTAATATAAATTATAATAAATTATTAATGGAATTAATTAAATTATCATTAAAAATAATAATTTTGAAAATGTATATATAAAATAATTAAAATTATTAATTAAATTATAAGAATTAATTTAATTAAATTAATTTATTTAAATTAAATTATTTGAAATGAATTATTTCAATTAAATTATAACATTTAATTTATAATATTTAATTTATAATAATTTAATTATAATAATTAAATTAAATTAAATTAAATTAATTTAATTTAATTAATTTAATTTAATTAATTTAATTTAATTAATTTAAATTAATTTAATTTAATTAATTTAATTTAATTAATTTAATTTAATTAAATTATAATATTTTAAATTATAATATTTTGAATTATAATATTTTGAATTATAATATTTTAAATTATAACATTTTAAATTATAATATCTTAAATTATAATATTTTAAATTATAACATTTTAAATTATAATATTTTAAATTATAATATTTTAAATTATAATAATTTAATTATAATATTTAATTTATAATAATTTAATTATAATAATTTAATTATAATAATTAAATTAAATTAATTAAAATGATATAATTTATATTAAAAAATTTATTTAACTTAGGGCTTTTAATTAATATAAATTATAATATAATTATAATTAAATTAATAAATATATTATTATATATATATAATAAAAATTAAAATATATATTAAGTCATTTAATAAATTATATAAATATTAATAAGCTTATATAAATAATTTTAATATAATAATATATATTAAATTAAAATAAATAATTAAATTTAAATAATTAAATAATAATATAAATAATTAATTTTTCTTAATTTTTATAAATTTATAATATTATAAAAAACTAAATTTAAATTTAAATAAAAATATTATTTTAAAAAATATAAACTAATTAATTAAAAATTAAATTTTAATATTTAATTTATTTATTTTATAATTACAAAATTACTTATAATTAAATAATTATAAAGCAAGTAAATTAAATAGCTACGATATTAAATTTGCTTTTAAAAGTCATGAATTTTTTTATTTGTACCCCTAAAAATCCCTATCGGAACTTTATTTGCACCCGTATATATCCTCAAATTAAGGGCGATAAGATCTCATTTATAGCCACTAGGCTTACATTCAAATAATTCTACGAAATTAACTTCGAATTTTAAGTAATTAGGATTATTTAATTATTAATTTAATTATAATTTAAATAAATTAGATTATATTATTATATGATATTTAAATATAAAATTATTTATATATAAAATATTTTAATAAGAATTACATTTTATGATTTCTAAAAAAATAATCATATGATGATTTTTTTATTTTGAAATACCTTAAATTTAATGTTACTTTTAGAAAAAATCTTATATTATAATATAACTTAATTTATTTAAAACGTAATTAAATTAATATATTAATAATATTAATTATCTAAAAATTAAAATTAATTTCACAAAGTTATTAAGTTATAAGTTTATTAAGTAAAAATGAAATTTTATCGCCCCCGATTTTAAAATATATATAAGTATAAATAAGCCCCTAATAGGAACTTTTGGGGGTGTAAATAAAGAAATTCAAAATTATAATTAAATTTTAAATATTTAAATATTTAAATATTTTAATTTAAAAATTAAAAAATTAAAAAACTTTTATAATATTAAAAAAAGCCTCCCGTAAGGAAAATTTTTTTTAGAAATATATTAAAAAGTGAAAAAAACAAAAAAAAAGTTTTTAAATTAAATTAAACTTCCGATTTATTTATTCATTTAATAAATTAGAGATTTAATTTAAATTATAAGCTTTTTTTTTATTTTTTTTACTTTTTAATATATTCCCGAAAAAAATTTTAATAATAATTTTATATTAATAATAAAAACTTTTTTATTTCTAATAAATTAAATATTATATTTATTTATTAATTTAAAAAGATATAGATTTTTAATTTTTTTTTTTAATTATTTAATTTTCTTTAGAATTATAAAAATAATAATAATAATAATAATAATAATAAATTTAATTATTTTCTTAATAATATATATATATTTCGATTAAAACGCAATGATAATAATAATATATTTTATTTTGAAATAATTAATATTAATTCTTAATTATAAATATTATATAATAAAAAAATAAATTATGATATTTATTATATAATTTCTATTAATAAACTAAGGAATTTTTAAAAAAAATTATTTTAAATTATAATAAGAAATTCATTTATAATTTTTAGAAAAATATTCAAAAAGCATTTAATATTTATTTATTTATAATAATTATATATTATTTCTAAATTAATAATATTTTTAAATAAAAAAATCAAATTATTAAAATTATAATATATTATTATCATTTTATTTATTTTAAATTTAAATAACTAAATATTATTTTATTATTATAATGAAATTTAAATAATATATATTCTAATAATATTTAATTTCCTTTTTATAAATAATTATTTAATTATAAATTACTAAAATTATTAAATTTAAGTATAAATAAAAATATTTTTAAATTTAATAATATTTAATTTATATATAATTATTTATATAAAAATATATAATTAATAGTAAATTTCATAATAATATAAATTAAATATTATTATAATAAAATATAAATTATAAGAATTTATAATTAAAAATATAATATATTTTAAATTATATAAAAAATATCATTTACTAAGGAAATTATTGAAAAAGTTTTCTTAATAATAAATTAAATTTTAATAAATAAAAAAGTAAATAAATTATTTTATTTACCGATTAATATTACTTAAGAATTTTAAAATTTACTCAATTATATTTATTTATAATTTATTTTTAAAATTAAACCTAAAGAAATTAAATTTATTTAATAAAAATATATTACTTTCAAAATTAATTAAAATAAAATAAAATTCTAATAAAAAAAATATCTATAAAATAAAAATTATTTTTAATTATTAATTTAATTATATAAAAAAAATTTAAATACTTAATTAAATAGAAAAAATATAATTATAAAAATAATTTATAATTAGAAAAATAAAAATTATATTACTTATAGAAATTATTTAAGAATTATTAGAAATAAAAAAAAAAGCGCTAATTTATCAAATAAAAATAAAAGTTTACGCTATAAAAAAAACTAAATTACTTAAAAAAATCATAAAGTAAAAATATAAATTATTAATATTATATTTAAATTATTAAAAATAATAAAATCATTTTAATTACGGCGAATTCTAATATAAATAAAAATTACAAATATAATAAAATAAAAAGACTTTATATATATATATAATTAAAAACAAAATAATTATAAATATATATTAAAATATATATTAATAAAATAAACTAATTTTAATTTATTTATAAATTAAATTTTTAAAATAATATAATTTTTAAATTTTATATTTATTATATTTTATATATATTATATTTCATAATTTTTAAATTAATTTTTTCAATATATATATTAAATATTTAATATTATATATTTTTGAAAATAATAGAAATTAAATTAAAAATAATTCCTAAGTAATAAAGCTTTGAAATTAATAAAATAAATGAGTTAATTAAAAATTAATTTACTTCCGATATTTTTAAAAATAAAAATTAAAAAATCATTAGATTTTTAATTATTATAAATTTTAATATATAAATTAATATTTTTAAAATAAATATATTTAAATATTTTAAATATATTAATAATAATTTTATATTAATAATGAAAGTTTTTTTATTTTTAATATATTAAATATTATATTTATTTATTAATTTAAAAAAATATAAATCCCTAAATCTTTTAATTTAATTATTTAATTTTCTTTAGAATTATAAAAAAATTAATAATAATAATAATAATAATAAATCTAATTATTTTCCTAATAATATATATATTTTTTAATTAAAATATAATGATATTAATATTATTTATTTTTAATATTATAATTTCAATGATAATAAATTAATAATAAATTTTAAAAATATAATTAAGAATTTTTTTATTCGCATCTTTAAAAACTCCTATTAGGCTTTTATTCGCATTTATATATATTTTGAAATCGGGCGTAATAAAATTTTATTTCTATTTAAAAGGCTTGTAACCTAATAATTTCGCAAAATCAATTGTAATTTTTCAATAATTAATATCATTTAAATATTAATTTAATTACGCTTTAAATATATTAAATTACATTATCATATAATATTTAATTCCGAAATTATTTCAATGTAAAAGAATTTAAAATAAAAATTTAATTATATAATATTTTTTAAGTTATATATATATTTATATATTTAATATATAAATCCTAATAACGTTTTAATTATATTTTATATAAATTTAAAAATAATATTATTTAAAAAAAATTAAGATTTTAAATATAATAAATATTTTTTATAAATTTAAATAATTTTCTAATAAAAAATTATCTGGGTTAAATTATTAAATATATAGTAAAATTATATTTTATAATTTCTGAAAAAATAATCATATAATGATTTTTTTATTTTAAAAGATTTTAAATTTAATATTATTCTTAGAAAAAAAATCATATTATAATATAATTTAATTTATTTAAAATATATTTAAATTAATTTTTTAATAATATTAATTATTAGAAAATTACAAAAAATTTCACAAAATTATTAAATTATAAATGCAATTTTAATTAGTAATTTAATATAAAATCTTATCGCCCCCGATTTAAAAATATATACGGATATAAATAAAAGCCCGATAGGAATTTTTAAAAATGCAAATAAAAAAATTCATAATTAATATTAATATTTATTATTTTATTAATTATTTTAATTTATTTTATTTAATATTAAAAAATAAAAATATATATAAATCATAATTAATTATATTATTTAATATATTATTAAATAAATTAATATTATTCTAATAGAATAATAAATTATTATATATTAAATAAAATAAATTATAAAAAGAAAAATTTAATAATTTAATAATAATATTAATAAAATATTTTATAATTAATATTAATATAAATATTATGTTAATTTCTAATAGTTTTTTAATATTAAAATAAATTATATATGATAATAATATTTTATTTTTATTTATATAAAAATTTTTTTAATATATTTAAATAATAAGAATTTTAAATTAAAATAATATTAATTAATATAATATTATAAATATTATTTGTAATATTATATTATTTAAAATTAAACGTAAAATCATTTAATTTAATTTATTCATAATTTTAAATTTTTATATATAAATAATATAAAAAATAAAAATTAATTTAAATAAAATAATTTATAAAATATAATTATTAATATAATATAAAAATCTTTTTAATATATAATTATAATAAAAAATTATTTATTTAAAATAAAATTAATTTTATATAATAATATTTATTTTATAAATAAAATTATAAATTAAATAAATAATTAAAAATTAATAAATAATATATTAAATTTTATATTAAATTTAAATTTAAAAAATAATTATTTTCATATTATTTATAATTTAAAATTTACATATATATATTACAAAAAATTATATAGAATAAATTAAAAAAAATAATTTTAAAGTAAATATTTTTTAATTTTATTTAAGAAATTATTTAAATATTTTTCATTATAAATATTATAAAATAAATATATAAATATTATTAAATATTTTTTTAAAAGATCTTTTATTTATTTATAAATTTATAAAAATTATAAAAATAAAATTAAATGATTATTTAAAATTAAATTAAAATTTCTATAAATCCCTAAAAGAAAACTTCTAAAAATAAAAAAAATATAAATTATAAAAAATATTAAAAAATTTATATTTATAAATTATTTTTATTTTTATTATTATAATACGCATTAATTTCATATTTAATACGAATTAAAAATAAATTTTAATTTATTAAATTAAATCTAAAAAAATAATAGAATGATTAATCGGAAATAAATTATCCTAATAAGATATTTATTTTAATATTTTTAATATATAATTTAATCGCATATTAAAATTAATATTAAATATTATAATTAAAAGTTTCATTTCGCTATAATATTTATATTAATATTTAAAATAAATTAAATAAAAAAAACCTATTAATATATATTAATATAAAAATTAATAAAATATTAAATAATTAAAAATTTTTATAATATTTTTAATATATTATTAAAAAAATTAAAATATATTAAAAATATTAATAAATAAATATTTAATATTATTAAATAAATAAAAAATTTTTCGGGAATATATTAAAAAGCGAAAAAAGCAAAAAAAAAAGCTCATAATCCGAATTAAACCTCCGATTTATTAAGCAAATAAATAGGTCAGGGATTTAATTTAATCTAAGAACTTTTTTTCTATTTTTTTTATTTTTTAATATATTCCTGAAAAAAATTTTCCCTATGGGAGGCTTTTTTTATATTATATGTAATTTTTTTAATCTTTTGAATTTTTACTTTGAATTTTTATTTTAAATTTTTACTTTGAATTTTTATTTTGAATTTTTATTTTGAATTTTTATTTTGAATTTTTACTTTAAATTTTTACTTTAAATTTTTATTTTGAATTTTTATTTTGAATTTTTACTTTGAATTTTTATTTTATTGATTATTATAGAAGGTTAAATTTAATATTATAGCTATCTAATTTACTTAAATTATAATTACATAATTACGCGTAATTTTATAATTATAAATTAAATAAATTAGATATTAGAATTTAACTTTTAGCTAATTAATCCGTATTTTTTAAAAGAATGTTTTTACTTAGATTCGAACCTAGTTTTTTATAATACTATGAATTTTACTGGGGGGGGGGGGCTATTTGCTTATATTACCATTTGATTATTTGGGCTTAATCATTCATTTCGATTCGATATGAATTATTATATTAAAGCCATTTATATAAGTTCACTAACGCCCATGTGACCTATTAAGTGATTTAGTATATATTTTAATTTTCATTACGTATATATAGTAATATCTTTATTAATTTAATTGCAATTATATTGTAATTTATATTAATTAAAAACTTTAAATTAAACGAATTTTTCAATGTAAATTACGTCATTTAAATTAATTTAATTTAATTATTATAATTAAATTATTATAATTAAATTATTATAAATTAAATATTATAATCGAATTATTATAATTTAAATATTATAATTTAAAATATTATAATTTAATTAAATTAAATTAATCAAATTAAATTAATTAAATTAAATTAATTAAATCAAATTAATTAAATTAAATTAATTTAATTCGATTTAATTCGATTTAATTATTATAATTAAATTATTATAATTTAAATATTATAATTTAAATATTATAATTTAAATATTATAATTTAAATATTATAATTTAAATATTATAATTTAATTTAAATAATTTATTTTAAATAATTTAATTTAAATAAATTAATTTAATTAAATTAATTTTTATAAATTAATTAATTTAAATTAATTATTATAATTTAATTTAATTAAATTAATTATTATAATTTAATTTAATCGATTTAATTATTATAATTTAATTTAATTTAATTAATAATTTCGATATATACGCTAAGCTTATAGCGAATTTTTATTTTACATATATATTTTTAAAATCGATATTTTTAATAATAATTTAATTAATTTTATTAATAATTTATTATAATTCATATTAATTAAAAGCATTAGATTTAATAATTCTATTAATATAAATTATATTATTTTAATTATTATAATTTAATTATTATAATTAAATTTAATTAAATTGATATTAAATTTAATAAATTTTAATATACATAATAGGCCTTTTTAAAATTAATATATATAATAATTAATTTAAATTATATTTAAATGTAATTTATATTATTAAAAAAAACTCGATTTAATGATTATTTTAATATTAATTTTAATATTTAAATTATTATAATTTAATTATTATAATTAAATAAATTAAATTAATACCGAATTTAATAATTTTTAATATATAGGTTTATAATAAATTTTTTTTTATTTAAAATTAATATGTATAATTTTTTTTTAAAATTAATATATATAATAATTAATTTAAATTATATTTAAATATAACTTATATTATTAAAAAAAGTTTAATTTAACGATTTTTTTAATATTAAATTTAATATTCGAATTATTATAATTTAATTAAATAATTAAATTAAATTAAATTAATATTAAATGCGATGATTTTGAAATGTAAGCTTGTAGCAAATTTTTTTTTTTTTGAAATCGATATATATAATAATGAATTTAAAATCGATACGTATAATAATTAATTTAAATTACATTTAAATGTAATTTATACCGTTAAAAAAAGCTTAATTTAATAATTATTTTAATATAAAATTTAGCATTTAAATTATTATAATTTAATTAAATAAATCGATTAAATTAAATCATATTAAAATTAATGATTTTAATAATTTCAATTTTTAAATTTTAATTTATATTAATTGAATTTAACCAATTAAATAAATATAATAAAAACTTTAATTCCTTATTATTTAATTTTAATCGAATGTAAAATTAACATGATATAAAAATATATAAATAGGATTTTTTAATAGAATTTCGCTTTTAATTTTTTGAAATAATCGATTATAACTAACCTCCGGTTAGATAATTAATTTCCGGTTAAATAAATAAAATTAATAAAGCGTAATAAAATAAAATTAAAATATAAATATATAAATTATATCGTAAAAATACTTTAATATAATAAATAATAAATCTTTTAATGATTAAATAAAAAATATTAAAAGATAATTATATTTAATATTAATAATAATTTTTTAAATATTTTAAAAAATTAATATCCTAAATAATTAAAAATCTTTTAAAAGCGAAATATATTAAAAAATATTATTTTAAAAAAATTAAGTTTTATATTTAAATAATAAAAATTATTTATAATTATTATTTAATAAAATAAAATTTAATTATATAATAATAATTATAAATTTTTAATATTATTAATTTAAAACTCTAGAAATTAATTATTTTATTAATTAAAAAAATTATTTTTAACGAGTATTTTTTTTATATAGAAATTAAATAAGCTTTTTAGTATAATAATTTTCTTAAAACTAATAAAAAAAATTTTATATTAAAATTAAATTTTAATAAAAAATTTATTAAAAATTTACCTATCGAATAAAAATTAATTGCTAATTTTGCAAATGTTTTTATAATTATTTTTAATAATAATTTATTTAAAAATCAAATTAAAAAATTAAATAAAATTAATTAAAATAATAAATGAAATAGTAATTACATTAATTATTAATAATTTAATAACCATGATAATTTTAATAATTACGGAAATTTTAATAATTATAATAATTCTAATAATTATAATAATTTTAATTATCATTTCGCTTTTAATTTTTTTAAAAAAAATTATCTTTATTTCAAAGATAAAGTAAATTTTAAAAAAAATAATAAAAAGAAAAACGATAAATGCAAAAATAAAAATAATAATAAATTATATTATTAAAATTTTTTAGAAATATTATAATTTTAGAAATGACTTTTCTTATCATTATTAATACTAATAGATTTAAATAGAGAAATAAAAAAATGGTTATAAAATTAATAAATATTATATTAATTAAAATAAAAATAATTGTAAAAATAAAGAAAAATATTTTAAAATTAAAAATTATATTATAATTAAAAAATTTAAAAATTTAAATATATTTATTATTAATTTTAAGATTAAATTAAATTATTTATCAAATTTTTTAATTATAATATATAATAAACTTATATATTTAAAATATAATAGATATTTTAAAATAAAATTAAAATATTTTAAATATATTTTTTCTAATATTTATATTCCGTCGAAATTACTAAATATAAATTTATATTATTTAATAAAACCCTTATATAAATCATTACTAAATTCTTATAAATTAATGAAAAAAAATATAATTTAATCCTTAAAAATATTATTAAAATATTAAAAATTAATAATTAAAAATAACCCTAAGGATATAAATTTTACGTAATTTTTTAATGATATAAATTTTTTAAAGTTTATAATAATTTTTAATTTAATTAATATAAAAATTATTAAAATTATCTTTTAATTTTAAAAATATAATATAAATTTATAATAATATTTATTATTAGAAATTAATATTTTTAATAATTCTAATTATTTTATTATTTATATAAATAATAACGCATTTTATTATCTTATTAATTAAAATTAATTAAATAATTTTATTAAATAATATAATATATTTTAATTTAAAAAATTAATAATAATAAATAATATTATTAGTAATATTATTATAATTAAAAAAGTAAAATTTTTGTTAATATAATTATTAAATTTAAATATAATATATAATATTTAATATAAATTAAAATAAATATGTAAATTTATTAAAATATTTTATACTTTAATTTTCTTTTAAATAATAAATTTTATAATAAATATAATATTATTTTTAATTATTTTAAATAATTAATATTAATTAATTTTTATCTTAATACTTTAATTTTAATATATTTTAAAAAAATATTTAAATATAAAATTATTTATATTATATATATAGTTATTTTATTAAAATCTATGATATTCATATTAATATATTATTTTAAATTTCTATTAAAATATAATTTTATTTTTAATTTAGAATATTTAGGGGTATTATATAATATATATAATTTAAATTTAATAAGGATAATTATATTTATAAATAATGAAAATAAACTTATAATAATTAATTAAAAATAATAATTTAAATATATTAAAAAATTAATTAATATTAATTATTTTAAAATCTTATTTAAAAAAACCAATGTTATTTAAATAATAATAATTATTAATTTAATAAATTTTATTAATAAAAATATATATTTTATAGCGGAATTTAATTTTTTTAATACGTTTAAAAATAAATTTAAATTATTATTAATAACCTCCGAAAATATATAAAAAAATTTTAATTTTAATATTAAAAAAAAATATAAAATTAAAAAATCTTTTTTAAATATATTAAAACCAAAAGATATTCTATTAATCATTTTAAAACAAAGCATTTATTATTATAATTATAACCCTAAATTTATTAAGAAATTAATCGCATTAATAAATAAATAAGATATTTAGAGAAATAAAAAAATTATTAAATTACTTAAAAATAAAAAAATAATTATAAATTTTATTAATAATTAATAAAATAAATATAAGGCGGGTTAATTTTATTTATTTAACATTAAAAATAAGGAATTTTTTAATTAAATTTTTAATAAGATATACCGAAAAAAAAAATTTAAATGGATATATAAATTAATCCCTTTTATTTACTTATATTTTATAATATAAAAAAACATTAATAATTAAAAGAAAAAATATATAATTATTAATTTATAAACATTTAATAAAATAATTTTAACCGATATTTACTTTTTATTTTATTAAAAAAAAATTATTATATAAATAAAAAGTAAAAAATTCATATTTATTATTAATAATTTAAATTATTTTTATTAATTATTTATTACAAACCGCTATAAATACCATATGGTTATTATTTTCCCATAAGGATTAAAAGTTTTAAATATAATTTTAATAAGCTTTTAAAATTCCCTAATTTTTAGTTAATAATTTATAAATTAATATTTAAATTTATTTAAAATATTTATAAAAATATATATTAATAATTTTATTATTTTTAGTAACATGAAAAAAAAGCATATTAAATATTTAAATGTAATTTTTAATATGGTAATAAAAATCGAATTAATATTAAATCCTAAAAAATTATTCTTTAAGTATTTATTAATTTATTTATTAGGATTTATAATTAATAATATAAATATAATAACCATTTCTAATTATATCGAAATTATCTAAAAATTAAAAATACTAATTAATTTTATAAATTTTAAAAAATATATTAAAATGATTATATTTTTTTATAAATATATTTTATAATATTAATAAAAAATTAAATTTTTTTAAAATTATAAAATAAATTTATTAATTTAAAATTAAGAAAAATTAGAAATATTATTAGCTTTTATTATTTATAAAAAATATATAATATAAATAATATTTTAATTTACTTTATTAAAATATAAATTATATTAAATTCTTTAAATATAATTTTATAATATTAATTATTTAGTATATTGGGATTTTAATGAAATTACATTTATTAAAATTAATATATTTAAAAAAAAAAATTTTAGAATTATCATATTTTATTTGGATTGCGATTAGGATAAATACAATATTCTTATAAATAATATTAAATTTATTATATATTTATCTAAAGTTTTAATTAAAATTAAATTAAAATATTAAGCTATTAAATTTAAAATAATTTACTTTATATAAATTATATGATAAAATTAAATATAATTAAAATTATATAAAAAATTAATTATAATTTTTATAAATTATAAAGTAATAAAAAAAATTATTATGTAAATTTTATTAAAAATTTACGATGTTAATAAATTAAATGATAAATTAATAATTATTTTATTATTTTTATCTTAATTTTAATTTAATATATATTATATTCTAAGTTATTTTAATTTTATCCTAGATATTTTATTTTGATTATTTATATATAATATACTTGAAAACATTAAAAAATGAAATAATTAAATTAAATCGGAATTTGAAAATATAATTAATAATTTTAGATATTATTACTCTATATAAATTTCTATTAATATAAATATTTACGAATAAATTATAAAAAGTTATAACTAAGATAAAAGATTTAAATGATTTAAATATATCATAAAAAAAGCTAATAAAAATTAAAAAAATATTAAAAAATAATATTAATATATTTTTAATGATAATTTATTATATTATATTATTAATAATAATTATAAATGATTCTATGTATTATTTAATTATATTAAAAAATTATTTAAATTAATTTATAATTAAAAATATTATTATAAATTAAAATATATGATTTATAATTTTTAAAAAATCTCTATTTAAAATTTATTAAAGAAATTTAAAGATTATTTTAAATGGTGCTTAGATTATTAAGAAAATCATATTAATTATATTAAATGAATTAGCGAATTTAAACTAATAAAATCACTGGTAATATTTTATTATATAATTATATGGGATTTTATTATGAAATTATTAAAAATCTTATTAAAAAAAAATTTTTAATTTATTAATAATTATATTTATTTCGATGTAATAATAATTATTATATGTAAATTTAATAAGAAAATCATTTTTTTACTTAATAATATTATATATAAAATTAAAAACTAAGATTTTTAATTTTTAAAAATATTTTAATTATATGATTAAGAATTTTTAATAAAAGCGATATTAAATTAAAACTTAAAATTTATTAGTGAGTTTTAATAAATAATATTTATAATTTATTATTTTTAAATAAATAATCAAATAAAAAAAGAAAATTAAAATATTAAAATTATTATTTATTATTATTATTTGGTAAATTAATATGAGCTATAAGTTAATATTATATTAATATTATAATATAATTATAATAATTTGAAATTTTTAATATTAAGTAAATTTCCAAATGAAATTATTAATAATTTTAAATTATATAAAATTATATTAACTTTTAAAATACTAAATAATATTATTAATTTTAAAATATTTCGTTAATTTTATTAAAAAAAAATATAAGAATTAATAGATTTTATAATAATTAATATAAAAGTATAATATAATATAAAATATAATTTAATTTTATATAAAATTAGTAATATAATTTATTTTTATTTATATAAAAAATATAATTTATTAGGAAAATTATTATGTAAATGGTTTATTTAATAAGTTAGATTATTTTTAATAATTTACTAAATAAATGAATTAATATATAAAATAAATTTACCATTTTATTAATAAATTTACTAAATTATCTTAGTAATTTATTTTTATTATATATTAAATATAATGGATTTATTTAGTTAGAAAATTTTTTAATTAAATTATACATTAATTTAAAATGATAATGATAAATAAATATCATATGAAATTAAATTATTTTTTAAATGTTAAATTAATAAATAAAAAAATTATTTTAAATTTAAATATTTTATTTATTAAAAAGGTTATTTTATTATTTATAATTAATAATATCTTAAGGAATTATTAATATAAAATGTAATAGAATTAATTAATATTTTTAATAAGAAATATTTATTAATATTAAAAAAATTATAAGTAAAATTTATAATAGAAATAATAATTTAAAACTTAATTATTTTAGAAAATAAATTAATTATTATTAAAAATAAAAAAAATTAATTAAAATTAATTAATTTTATTTTTATTTTAAAATATATTAATAA
>MU376377.1:0-44453 GCA_022495205.1 Hypoxylon sp. FL1150 | reverse complement strand
TAAAATAATTATTAATAAAAAATTTAAATTTTATATTATTATAAAAAAATTAAATTTATTTAATAAAAAATAAAAATATATTTAATAATTTTATAGATTTTTAAAAGAAATTATAAAAAACTTTATTATATATTTTTTTTTAATTTTAAAAAAAAAAAAGTAAAGCTTTTTTTTAATTTCTTATTAAAATTCTAAATTAATTATTATATTATTTTAATATTATTATTTATTAATTTTCTAAGTAAAAAAATTAATTTTTAAATTTTAATAATTAAAAATAATATTTTAATTAATTATTATATTAATATTTTTATATATATTTTATAATTAATATTTATTAAAAATAATAATTTATAATTTTTTAAAAGTTTAAAATTTTTTTTTTTATATAATATAATTAATATTTTATTAATCTAATATTTTAATATAAAATTTCTTTTTTAAAAACCCCTAAAAAAATTAATTAATATAAATATAATTTTATATTTATTCTTATTATTTTTTTATTATATTTTTTAATATTTTATAAAAACCTTATAAAATTTTATAAAAATATTATTATTATTAAGTGAATTTCTTATAATTACTTATAAGATAATTGCTTTTATTTTTTTAATTATTATTAAATTAAATAAAATTTTTTTTTCTTTTTTATTTAATTAAAAAGTATTTTTAAAAAATTATTTTATAATATTTAAATTAAAAAATTTATTATTATATAATATTTTATAAAAACTTTTTATAATATTTAAAATTCCTATAATATTAAAATGCCTAATATTATTTTCATTTTTTAAAATGCTAATAATTAAATTAAATATATTTAATTAAATTTTAAAATAAAAATATTATATTAATGATTTTTTTCATAATATATTTTTTATAAATATATTATAAAAATAATTTTTTTAATATTAATTATTAAAAGTTAATTTTCTTATATTTATATTTTTAATTTACTTTTTAAATATTAAATTTAAAATGGTTATTTTTTTCTTAATAAATATATATTTTTACTTTTAAATCTTTATTTTTTTAAATTAATAAAAATTAAGAAAGAAATTTTTTTTTAATTTAAAATAATATTAAATTATTATTTTATAATATATTTAGTTTTTTATAAGATTTATTTTTTTTAATTTATTAAGAATTTTTTAATATTTATTTATATATTATTTTAATTTTATAATTTAAAAAAGAAATTTTTATTATTTAAGCTTTTTATTAATTTTTAATAAGAATTTAAATATTATTAAAATTTTATAATAATTTATTTTAATTAATATTAAAAAAATATCTTAATTTATTAAATATTTATATTAATTTTTTTTAATATATAATTAATTAAAAAATAATAAATTTATTTTTTTATAAAAAAAATATTATTTAAAATTAAGGTTATTTTTTCTTTATTTATTTATAAAAAAAAATTCCTTTTTTTTAATTAATATTTTTAATAAATTTCTAAATATTTTAATTTCATTTTATAAAAAAAAATATTATATTTTTTCATTAATAGAAAATTTTATTATATTTTAATATTTTTTAATAATATCATAAAATATTATTAAAAAACTTAATATTTTTAATAATGTTTAATTTATTAAGTTAAATATTTAATTAAAAAATTAATTAATTTTTTATTTTAAAGATATTATTAAAATGTAAATATTAATAATTTATAAAATATATTTTTTAAATTTCATTTTATTATTTATTATAAATTTTTTTTTAAAGTTTTTATATATAATATATTTATTTAATTTTTCTATATAATACCATTTAACCTTTTTAATATTAATAATAATAATAATGTTTTTTTTAAAACTATTATTTTTTATTATTTTTATTAAATAAAATTAGTAAATTTTTAATATTATTTTATTTTTTTTTTAAAATTAATTTTCTAAATTATAAATATATTTAAATTTTTATTTTTTATTAATTTAAAAATATTTTAAAAATAAACTAAATTTATAATATTATTAATATTAAAAAAAAATATATTTAATTTAAATATTATTATTATTATTATATAAAAAATATATTTTAAATATATATTTAATTAATTTAAAAAAGTAATTTTATAATGATATTTTTTTAAAATTTAAATAAAAATATTAAATATAATTTAAATTATATATTATATATATATTATAAAAATTTATTATATTATTTACCGGTTTAAATTTTATAATTATTTCATTTAAAAAATAAATTTTAAAATTTAAAAAGCTTATATTTTTATTAAAAATTATTATTATTTTTAAATTTAAAATCTTTTTATATTTTAAAATATTTATTTAAAAATGTAAATTTTTTTTATATAATTATTTTAATTTATATATTAATTTTATAATATTTATTTTTAATATTTTTAATATTTTATTAATAAATTAAATTTTAAATTTTTTTATTTTATAAATTTATAATTTTATATTAAATAAAATATTATTTAAATATTTTAATTTAATGAATTTTTTATTAAAAAAATTAATAATTAATAATTTTATATATTTAATTTTTTATCCTTTAATATTATAATAATATATTTTTAATAATTAATTAAAACTTATTTTAATTTTAATATATATATTTATAATTATTTAAATATTAAATTAAATATTTTTAAATTTTAAATTTACTAATAATTTTATATATAAATATTTATAATTATTAAAATTAAAAATAAAAAAATTAAAATTAAATATTTTTTTTTTTTTTTATATAATAAATTAAAATTTTTAAAATCTAAATTTTTATTTTTACTTAGTAATTACTAAGGTTATTTTTAATTTATATATAAAAAAAATATTAGTTTTTATTTTTATTATATTAATATAAATATTTTTTTTAAAAGAAATAAAATTATTAAAATGAGTTTCCCTATCCGTACTTTTAAAAATTCCTATCGGGCCTTTATTTATACCCATATATATTTTCAAATTAAAAGCGATAAGATTTCATATTTAGTAATTATATTTATTATACTTATAACCTAATAATTTTATAAAATTAATTCGTATTTTTAAATAATTTATATTATTTAATTATTAATTTAATTACGATTTAAATGAATTAAATTATATTATTATATGATATTTAAATATAAAATTATTTATATATAAAATATTTTAATGGGAATTTAATAAAATTATATCTTGCGATTTTTCAAAAAATAATTATATAAATCTTAAAATACTTTAATTTTAATGTCATTTAAATAAAAAATATTACATTATAATATAATTTAATTTATTTAAAATATAATTAAATTAATATTTAAATGATATTAATTATTAAAAGATTGCAATTAATTTAGCGAAATTATTAAATTATAAGCTTTTGGGATAGAAATGAAGTTTTATTGCCTTTGATTTCAAGATATATACGGGTGCAAATAAAAGCCTGATAGGAACTTTTAGGGGTGCGGATAGGGAGACTCATTAAAATTATATAAATTTCCGTTTAATTTTTTAGGAATAAATTTTATTAATAATTTAAAATTAGATTTTTTTTTATTTAAAAATTTTTACATTATAATTAAAATAAAAATCCTTAGGTTTAAAAGATTAATTTTTAAAAAACTTTAAATTAAAATATTTAGATTTAAAAAATTATTTTTATTTTATAATATTTTTATTAATTTCCCCCTTTTTATTAATAATAAAAAAATATTAAAATTTAATAAAATATTAAAAATAAAAATAATAAAAAAAATAATAATAATTTTAAATATTTAAATTTATTTAAATATAAATATTCTAATTTAATTTAAATAATTAATAATATTTATAAAAAAAAATTTTATTTATTTATAATTATTTATAATAATTAAAATTTTAGAAAAATTAAAATTAATTTCTTTTATATTTATATTATTTTTTTATTATTTTAAAATTAAATTATTATTTTTTTTTAAATATTTTTTATTATTTAATTAAATTTCTAAAATAATTTAAATATTATTATTTAAAAAAATAAAAAGATTTATATTTTAATTTAAATAATTTTTTTTATTTTTATTATTAATATTAATAAAATTATTTTTTTTATTATTTATATAATTAATAGAATTATTTTAATAATTAAAATTTAATAATAAATTAAATAAAAAAAAAAATAATAAAAAATATTATAATAATAATAATAATATTATTAATAATAATAATAATAATAATAATAAAATTAATAAGTAATTTATTAATAAATATAAATTTATTTTATAATAATTTTTTTATAATATTAATATTTTTTTTTGAGTTTTTTTATTTACATTCTTAAAAATTCCTATCGGAGGCTTATTTGCACCCATATATATTTTAAAATTAAGGGCGATAAAATTTTATTTCTATTTAAAAAACTCATAATTTAATAATTTCGCAAAATTAATTATAATTTTTTAATAATTAATATCATTTAAATATTAATTTAATTATATTTTAATTAAATTAAATTATATTATAATATGATATTTTTTCTAAGGATAATATTAAATTTAAAGTTTTTCAAAATAAAGAAATTATCATATAATTATTTTCTTAGAAATTATAATATTATATATTTAATAATTTAATATATATAATTCCTTATTAAAAATTATTTAAATTTATAAAAAATATTTATTCCGTTTAAAATTTTAATTTTTTTTAAATAATATTATTTTTAAATTCATATAAAATATAATAAAAAAGCTATTAATATTTATATATTAAATATATAAATATATATATAATTTAAAAGATATTATATAATTAAATTTTTATTTTAAATTTTTTTACATATAAATAATTTTATAATAAAATATCATATAATATTATAATTTAATTTATTTAAATTATAATTAAATTAATAATTAAATTATATTAATTATTAAAAAATTATAATTAATTTTACGAAATTATTAAATTACGAATTTTTTAAATAAAAATGAAATTTTATTACTTTTAATTTTAAAATATATATAAATGCAAATAAGCTTTTGATAGGAATTTTTAGGGGTATAAATAAAGAAATTTTTTTTTTTTATAAATTTTAATATTAAAATTTTTATATTTTTTTTTTCTTTTTTAAAAATATATTTTTTTTCTTTTTATTTTTTATTTTTTATTTATAAAAATAAATTATTAATATTTTTTTATTTAATTTAAGTAATTATAGTTTTATTAATTTAAAAAATAATATTTTTTTAAATAAATAATTATAATATATTTTTTCCCGTTTTAAATTTTTTTACTTAATTTTTTTTTTTATTAATATATTTATTAATTTTTTTAATAATTTTTTTTAAATTATTAAATTTAAATTTAATTATATTTATTTAAATATAAATAATATTTTATTTTATTATTATTTTTTAATTTATTTATATAAAATTTTTAAATAAAAATTTTATTTATTATATTTATAATTAATATATTATTATATTTAAATTTTTATATTATTAAAATATAAATAAAATTAATAAATTATATTAATAATTAATATATTATTTTTTTATTATTATTATAAAAAAAACTTTAATAATTTTTAATAATTTTTATAAAATAAATTTTTTAAAAATTATAAAAAATTTAATTTCTTATAAAAAAATAGTTTAAAAAAGCAAATAATTTTTAAAATTAAATTTATTTTTATTAAAAAAAAAAATTTAATTATTTTTAAATTTATTATTTTTTTTATAATTTTAAAAATCATAAAATTTTTATTATATATTATTAAATTTTAATTAAATATAATTTAATTTTTAAATAAATAAATTAAAATTACATTATAAATTTATTTATATATTATATTAAAATGCTTAATATAATATAATAATAATAATTAGCTAATTATTTATCGCTATAAAATCTAGCAAAAAATTACTCCTCTATAAGGTAATTCCTAATTTAGATATAACTCTAAAATCTTCCCAGTATCAGATTTAAAGAGTGTCTGAATAGGTTCCTCATGCAATCCAAGTGGTATTGCATCTAGTATCTCACCCGGGACTCGGTAAGCAATATCGACAAATCCCCTAATGTAAGCAGGCTACTGAGGATGTGTAGTCCGTGGATGATACCCTCTCCAAACAGCCAAGCAAGCTGAACCCCCACCCGTCGCAAAGAGACAAATCAATTGCGGACAGACCTTAACATATTATAGAGGTAAGTAGGAGATACTACCTCACTAGGTCAAGTCCGAGGTGCAGTAGGACTCGAACCTACCAGAAAGGCATACACGGCATCTTATGCGACGAATACGATTCTAACGTTGACTCACAATTGCGTATATTAAACTATATCCGTAACTCAGATCTTTGTTTACTTATCCCGCCCTTTCAAAATGTTACCCATCTTGCTGAGGTAGCCAGGTAGCCAAATAACGGAACTTATCTTGCTATCTCATGTAATAGTAGTAAGATTTACGAGGTACAATGAGGACGCGAATGCCTCTCTCCTAAACAATCACCCCCCTTTCTCTCTGGGTAATCACGGAGGATATCGGTTGAGTAACTTGGAGCACCCCATTCCGCGCGGAAGAATTGTAATCGCATTCACAACTTACACCCCCTAGTCCAGCATGTCAGACTCATCCAAGGATACCATATATGCTCTTTCTGGCACGTTACTGGGCCTTTGCACCATCTCTGTGCGTCTCCGGCTTGGGGCGCGCAAGCGACACAAGTCACGCTCCATGGCCGACGACTGGCTGGCTTGCATTGCTCTGGTGCGTTGCCGACAACATACCCAGAGGCGTATTCTGTCTGCGATAGCCATAACCTCACTAACATACGATTATGGCTTTGCCTAGCTTTCGTTCAATGGATCGTTGGTCTGCTCGTTTGTTAGTGAGTGACGTTTCCACCTTCAAGCCGTATTAGCCGATCGTCATCCCAGCAGCTAACCGCTGCACCCCGACAGTGATTCACAACAAGGTGCTGGGATATTCTAGCAATGGCTTCACGTCCGAGGAGCTAGCAGCAACGGCCAAATCGGATGAAGTGGCTAGCTCAGAGAGCACCCCCGTCTCCTAGCTTTTTGATATTATGACCCGGCTAACGACTGCCCCATTCCGTATCCGTCAACACGCTTGCTTGTATAAAGCTCAGCGTGATGTTCTTCTATCGAAGAATCTTCTGTGCCAGCGGAGCCTCTCGTGGCTGCGGGTCTTTTCCATCTCGTTCAAGCCTGCGGAAATATGAGAAACCTGTTGGAGTTGCCATTCCTGCGCAGCAAACAATCCAACATCCATCGGACAGGCTAGTCCAGCGGCTTCTGTTGGCGGCGGCAACGGAAAGGAAAAGGCTCGATCATTCAGGACTCGGCGCCCCAGCGAGGGCTCGAACGTCGTGCATCAAAACGCATCACTTAGCTTTCTAGAAGACACCGAGGGACAGAAGCGAGGTTTCGCGACCTAGATGGAAAGATTGCCGAAAAGTAATGGATTAATACTTGAGTGAGATCATGTAGGGATGATATTTCACAATGTGAAGCAAGACCAAGCGCGTTCGTGATGGTTTTTTGGTACGTACCTAGGTTAGGTAGGTTACCTACCTCATTTGCGTTTGCTTGGTTGGTATTCCGTAAAAGGTAGGTATTCCCTTGTTTGCTGGCGCACCATTTGCCCAGCAACAGGCTACCCCCGCCCTACCAAACAAAGACATATAATTAATAGTAGTAGCACCTTTTCTCATCCGCCGGCACGCCCCCTCTGGCTATGGGCCCAGAGACCCGGGCAACACTGGCCCCGTGGTGCAGTGGGGGGCGTAGCCGGCCGATGAGTAAAACCTGGGGGAGCCTGGGTTTTCGTAGGTTGGGGGGTTCGACCCTGAGGGGTCCTACCCCTCTTCTGAGCTTTTTGCTTTTTTTTTTCTTTTGCCACATGTTCCATATTCCTGCTCTCAGTATGCAACCGGATAGTGTGAAATTGTGAGAGCTATTGTATGTATAGGATTCAATCGTCTATATTATGATGAATTTTATTTTAAACTCCGAGGAGAGCATTATGAATGGCTCATGGTGTGATAAAGCAGGAACCATCAACGCGCCATCGATCCACGAGCGCGATGCAAAAACCAAATTCTGTGGTTGTATTGGGAAGACTCTACTAGAGTCGCAACCTCTAGAGGGGGGCCCCACTTTATGAACACACCCCCTGAGGAAATAAGACGACGAAATTGACAATAATTTCAAAAATTATAATAATTCCACGAATTGAAATTAAATTAATTAGCAAAAATAAGGATTAAAAGCTAGATGATATAGCTATAATAATTGATTTTTACGGCTTATTTTAAAACTTTTTTTTTTTATTTATAATATCTTTTTTTTTTTTTACGATTAATTTTATTTATAATTTTTCGGTTTTTTTTTATACTTTTTATATATTTTTTAATTTAATAAATTTTTAATTAGGATTTTTATTTTTAATTATTTTACGTAATACGGGAATTAAGCTTTTAATTTCTAAGTTTTTATATTTAATATTTTTTTATAAATTTATTATTTTTATTATTTATAAATTTAATATTTTATTAATTTTCTAAATAAATTTACCGAATTTAATCCGCTAATCCGGAAAATTATTTTCAAAGATTTTAAATTAATTATAAAAGTTATGCGATTTATATGAAATGTTAAATGTAAATAATTCGTTTATAATTACCGAATATATTTTAAATATTAATAATTAAATAATAAATTCGACGATAAATTTATTTTTAATTATATTTATTATAAATATTAGCTAATAATTAGTTCGGCGAAAATTAATATATATTATTTTATTATTAAAAGTTTTATTTGATATTTTTTTATATACGTTAAAAAACTTTTATTTCGTAATAAAAGCCGAAGTTTTAAAATTTTAAAAATATTTCGTTTCGTAATAATATATCGTTTTAAATATTATAAAAAAAATCATATTTAATAGTTAAATAATATAAAATATATATGAAAATATATATATTAATTATATATTATTTTTATAAGCGTTAAATATAATTTAATAAGTTATATATATATTATAATTATTAAATATAAAGATTTATTATATTTTTTTATATATTTTCGTTTTTTTTAAATAAATTTTCCGAAATTATTTATTAAATATTTTTTTATTATTTTAATTTATAAAAATATTTTTAAATAAATAAGAAAATAAAATATAAAAAAACTATTATATTTAAATGGTTTTATTAATATATATTATAATTAAAATTAAGCGTTAATTATTTATAATAATAATTTTAATAATTAATATTTAAATTATTAATTTTAATTAAATAATTTTAATATAATATTATAAAAAGTTTTTTAATATTTTATTAGTTTTTAATTTTTTTTTTTATATATCCGTTTTATTAATATTAACGATATTATATAATTTAATATATTTTTTAGCGATTTTTTTAATTAAAAAATCATAAAAAACCGCGATTTATTTAAAGTTATTTATAATAATTTAAAAAACTTTTAATTTATAATTTATTTTAATTTTAATAATCAAGTTATATAAAATAAATTTATTAAGTTATTTTTTATTAATATCATATGGATTACTAATAATATTAAAAATATAATTAATAAATTTAATGATTTTTATATATAATAAAATTTTTTTTATAATTTTTTCATTAATTATTTAGCTAATTAAAAAAGCCTTTTATTTAAAAAAAAAATAATACGTAATTAAATAAGTTTTTTCACGGTTTTATTAACCGTAAATCTTTTTATTTAAAATTAATTAATTTAATTATTAATTTTATATTATTATAATTTATAATTAATTATTTTTAATTATTAAAATTACTTACGTAATATAATTTTTATATTTAAATATTATATTTAAAAATTAAAGTAATTAAGTAAAATTTAATGGAGTGGGGAAATTTTGAAATTAATTTTAATGGTAATATCAAAAATAAAAAGTTTGTTTCTTCAGGGGGTATGTTCATTAAGTGGGGCCCCCCTCTAACCCCTATCTTGACGTGAGCGGAGCCCATGAGGCAAATCCAGAGGATAGGATATTGATCACGAGCAAACCGCTGGTAGATATAGACTGTAGATAATTGCTCGGTAATAACGCTTACCTTTTCAAACTTTCGCAGGCGAGGCCCTATTTACAAGCGTAATTAGCACACAAATCACGTACATCGCCTTACGCATTTCAACTTCTAAACTTAGGTAATTATTTGGGCGTGTAGCAAGCTAGTAAGCACTTGTAATATGTCCATTGGTAATGTCTATATCTGCAGACCGAATATAACTCACATGCCCGGAATCCCATCAATACCTAAACCCTGACAACTATCATCAGCCTCGCCTCACAGCTTGCCTCGCCAGCTCAAGAATAATATTATGCAACGCCAATATCCAAGTTGAGGAGGGAATCAATTACTTGACCGTGCACATCTCCCAGTCCTCGATTCGTTGGTCACCCCAGCCAAGATACGTCGAGCTAGAGTCCGGAGTGCACGCCTCCCACTTGAGACTCCAATCGATATTCAATCCGGAAGATAGCCTCGCATCGCCCTCGCCGGACGCCAACGCCGAGACGTAAAACTCGATGAAAGTGGAATCATCGCCGCTTCCTTCGCTGCCTCGAAAGCAAGGTGACCACACATCCGAAGCGGCGCTAATGGGTACTTCGAAGTCGTCGTTGAAGATGCCCTCCCCACCGATGCCGTTCGGGGTGGCCAGTCCCCCAAGCTATTTTCTTCTGTTAGAATACCATGCATGCGCTAGTTCAGATAATGAACGCGACGGAAAGATGTGCGATAAGGAACTCGGAGTAGTTAAGTAACGTACCATAGTCGACAGAGAGAGGTCCGTCACCTCAGGAGGCGTAGCCGATGCATTCTTGGTATGGTGTTCCAGCCGGAAGACGGCCGTGGCGTTGAACTGGCTGATCGTCACGCCATCGCCCAGATTGGCATTTCCCTTGATGGTGGCGTTCGAAATCGCGACGCGGTAGTTGAAGTACCAGTCGTTCAGCTCCACCTCGAAGAAGCAATCGGCGGACCCGCCCGTCCTCCCGTGGCCGAGCGACTGGAACTGCACCTCGGAGAGGCTCGTCGCTATCTTGTCGGCGTCGATTGAGACGCCGATGCTCTTGCCGGGGGAGCACTGGGACGGGATCTGCGAGCTGATCATGCTGACCACCGGGAGCAGATCGGGAGTGCTCTGCGCGCAAACGGAGGCCGCGAAGAATGGGAGGGCCCCGAGGAGAACGGATGGTCGCATTTTGACGAGGATAACTGCAGGTTCAAAGTGACAGGTCTTGCTAAAAGGTTCAAGTCACTAAAACGAAGTAGCAGGTGAAGTTGGAATGCGCCGGATATTTGAGCAAGTTCTTTCAAATCTAGAGTAGATTGTTTGCTCGCCCCCGGGAAATTGGTCATAATTAACACGAGGCAACGAGGGGTCACCTTCTATTCGATTATACCATGCTCTAGTATTTACCAACAGTGTCCCTCTGATAATCTAAAATGCAGCCACAGATGGTCATGATTCGAAAGTGCGGTTTGGAGGGTAGCAGCCGTATTTATAGTGCCAATTGCCTGTAATTCAGTCCTTCAATTCGAATGGGACGCGGTATCATATGTATTGGGTCCCTATGATCCCCATGATAGGGTAGCGATATGAGAAGCCAAGATTTCATTTATTCTTATTCGTTGATTGGTCAGTTGTCTGGAGCTTGCCTGCGTTCTAAGACAATATCTCCAACAGAGTGGCCACAGTTTCCAGAAGTGTAAGACGGTGACGGGCTGGACGGGATAATAAAACGCTCCAATCACTGAACGCAAGGGATCGTTCCAAGGTGAAGCCGGAATCGGTGTAGCACAACACCTGACGCCAGGCTTCAACGAGCTAGAGCCATCGCTGCACAGCCGCACGGCGTTGAGGCTCGGACTGATGACTGAGGTATCACACGTACTACTATCTAAAGTCACGTTGGATTAACTACTTCTTCCCTTGCATCATATATTCTTAACTTATTTCATGCCCTTTACTCCAACAACACTTCCCCAACTCAGTTCTGGTCGGCAGAGTCTAGGCAAACGAGATATTACCTCAGTTATAGCGCTGGCCCGCAAGCCGGTTTCCATACCCGAGAATCTCGAAGACGGCGCCGATCCTTCTAAGCTGAAGAGTGTTATCGTGGAAGACTATGAGCACTACCCAGAAGATGTGGTGAAGGAGTTTGCTGGTGCTGCAGCTTGCATATGGTAAAGAACAATTACAGCTATATTCAAATCATGTGAAGGAGGTATGTGTTGAGATGCGATTGCTGATCATGACCGGGACTGTCGCAATTACACCGTCCAAATCTACCACATACGATTCTGAAGAAGTCAGACGTATCTGTCACACCTCTACCCTCGCAGGCTTCAAGGCTATGCATCAGTCTGGTCTTTCGGAACCCTTCTGATTCTTGTACATGAGTGGAGCGGGGGCCGAACGGGATCAGGCGAAAATGCTGTGGTACATGTCTAGATATATGCACTTGCGTGTAAGTGTGGGAGTCATCTGTGACATCCGGACACTCAGGTGTTATAGGGCGAGACAGAAACTGAGGTGCTTGCACTAGCAAACGAGCTCGGTGCTGAGTTTACTGCTGTTTAGCCCGGCTTGATCACTGCGCAAGGGTACATACTGAGAAACATCATGGGTGCCGCAATACTGTGGGTTCTAGGTATTCCGAGTATCAATGTCGCCGACCTTGCCGAGGTCATGCTGGATCAGGTTATCAATGGGTTTGAGAAGGACCCACTGGTGCCCGAGGACTTGGTGAGGATTGCACAAGGTATTCTGGATGGAAAGCAGTCGTAGACGGTGCGCGAATCACTGTCGTTACCTTTTCTTGCGTCCGTTGGTTGATGCGAAAATGGTATGGATTCATACTGGTTAGTTGTCTATGAAACTTTAAGTCCTATCATAACATGAAAATAGGGGTTCTAACCCACCTACTTACCTTACTATGGGAGACGCCACTCACGGCTAGTGCTACATTAATACAGATAAGCGATTCAATCATCATCCAAGGTCCGTAGAGCATATAATAGCCAAGCTCTATATGATAATATCTTCGAGGTGGAGGAGAATGCGGGCAGGGGAAGCTAAAGCTTTGACAAGCTGCAGCTCTGTTCTTCTTTTACCCCTTTTGGCTAAGGCATGTTCGTCTCCAGATTTTCGCGTCGCATTTTAATATGCGCGAGGGTCCTGTGAGGTATGGTTTCGAGATGCAATGTCATTGCTTAATTTTCCCGCTCATTCTCCCGCAGCCGGGAATGGCTTCGGCCACGGCAGGTCCCGCAGCGGTGGCAACGGCACTTGTCTTGACGAGTCCCTCAACAAAAGTGTACTTATGGCTGCCGACTCCGCTGTGGATCAAACCACTTTGACGGCATACCCTACGATCTTATCAACAGCTCGAAGGCAATTTCTCATCATGCAGTACCGACTATTAGGCCTCTGCGCCGCAGCCCTCGGGGCCTTCGCGCCTCTCGTCGCCGCCCAGGAATGCGACCGAGCGGCCATCTCGGCCTTCGCGGACTCCTACGTGGCGGCGCACGAGACGGGCTCGCTGTCGAACCTGTCCAACATCGCGGAGGACTTCACGTACGTGGAGAACAACCAGACGGCGGAGATCACGGCGGGCATCCTCAGCAAGGCGCTGGCGATAGCGCACCGGCACACCATCGTCGACACGGTCGACTGCGCGTCCTACAGCGAGCTCATCGTGACGCACGACGCCGCGGGCGCGCCGGCCCCTTACGTCATCGGCACGCAGATCCGGCACCACGGCCCCGCCGACCCGAGCGTCAACCTCATCGACCTGACGGTGTCGACGACGGGCTCGTGGCTCTTCAACTCCACCCGCACGCTGGAGCTCGCGTCCAAGGAGAACTGGTCGCTGATCGACGAGGACTCGCGCGACTCGCGCGAGGCCCTGAGGCAGGCCGCCGACGCGTACCTGGACATGTGGAGCAACGCGAGCGCGGTCGACGCGGTGCCCTGGGGTACCCCCTGCGTCCGGCTCGAGGGGTCCGTGTACACGGGCTCGGGCCTGCCGACGGACTCGTGCAAGGTCGGGATCCCGACCAACCATAACCAGGCGCCCAACTCCCACCGCCGCTACGTCACCGACGTCGCGTACGGCTCCATCAGCGTGCTCTGCATCTTCGAGCACCTGGCCAACGCGCCCGACAGCCACGAGTTCCGCATGGAGAACGGCAAGCTGCGGTACATCCACACCATCACGCTTGCTAACAGCGGCTTCTTCGCGGCCGAGCTGCCCGAGCCCCAGCCCGCGCCGCCCGCTCGGTACAGAATACGGGGAGACTCTTCGGCTCGTCCGAGTTGACCCTGGTCGTTGTAGTGGGACTTGATGTGCTAGTAGCCATAAGTATAAAGTTGGCATGGTAGCGGGGTATTGCTCTCTTGGGGGTTCTCAGTTTACAAAACACCACATCAGAAACCCATGTAGACTCGAGGTGGAGCAAACTGAATATTGTATTGCGTATTGCGTTTCAGGACAAATTTAAAGGGTAATTACCAGTCGTATGTTGGTCCCTGTTAACGCATCTCTGTTTTCGTGTTGATCTGATGCCCGTCGTTCCTGTTTGGCTCATATAAGGTGCAGCCTAGTCGCTGATAATGTCCGGCGGGAAAAGCCATGGCCTTCGAGTGATTAGCTTAGGTACCCCTTTTTCTGAAACCCTAGAATGTGCTGACTAATACGATCATCTATCACAATCGCACAACTCAGCGGATTACAATCCAAAGTAAACACCATCAACTACAGAAATATGTATACCAACTTTTTGGGATGTCCACAGAGAGGTGCATCATAAACCAAAGAAATTCTGCTGATATTTGCTTCAACTCAAGAATCAAGTAGTGGAAACAATATCGCAATAGAATCTTACCAACCTTTAGGTACCTACCTGTTATGACCACGCCTGAAAAGCCCCGAGCAACGCAACACTCAACCGATCATCATGGCAAGATTCATACCAGAAATATCATCCCAAAGACCAATACCCAAAACGCATGACGCCACTCATGATTCACTCAGATAAGATAGAACAAATAATTCAAAGTATCATTCATTAACACTAGGTATATATCCAACCCCATACTCAGCCTAAAGTCGCTGTAGCCAAAAGAAAATTCCGCATGGCCCCAAACTGCGACTCCGAAAACTCGCTTTAATACATAATTTCTCTTTTTAGACCTGAACATCTTCTCAAATCCAAGAAAAGAGCACGCTTAGGCCTCGACCTTCCCGGTACCCAGCACGGTCGGCAGCGCGCTCGGCGCGACGACATCCTCGACCGTCTCGTCGCTGAACTTGAGATCCTCCTCGAGGGTCGTGGTGTCCTTGATCCTAAGGAAGATGATGGGCGCGGCGACTACAAGGGACGCGGCGCACAGAGCCCACTGAAAAAACACGGAATTAGCTACGATCCGCAATTACGGTCAAGGTGGAAAAGAATAAATAAAAGGGCATTCTACTTACGGTAGCAGCAAATAGGGTGTTGTATTCGTAATGGAGACCGTCCAGACGCCAGAAGACGACGGCACCGGCGGACTGGAAAGCCTTGTAGAAACCAGCGATGTTGGCGGTCTTTCGGCCCGAGTTGGAGAGAGCTCCGATGTACCTTTTCAGTTCCAAGTTAGCAAAATCAGCCGCATCGGTCTAACCACAATCCCCTTTCCCCCAGATAACATACCAGTAGATGCAGGTCTGCCAGACGGAGTCGTACAGGCCGTAGAAGATGTACAGGAACATGGGGCCGATGAAGCCCGAGTCGGTCCAGTCCATCTTCTGGGACTCGTACGAGTCCTGAGAGCTGACCTCGCGGGAGACCTGCTTGCGCTGGAAGGCGTAGCCGCCGCCCCAGATGATGAAGGTGAGGGAGAAGAGCACGCCGAAGGAGATCTTGGCGCGCAGCGACCGGCGGATGCTGGGGATGTCCATCGAGTAGCCGACGAGGACGGCGCCGAAGATCTGGGCGAGCCAGTAGAGCAGGTTGTTGAGCGAGCGGGTCCGGAGGTTGAAGTGCGCGCCGTTGAGGCCGTTCTGCTGGTACGTGTAGAAGATGTTGGAGGCGAAGAACATGGGGAACAGCGCGACGACCCAGGGGCTGAGCCGGATGCACTCCCACAGGCCGATGAACTCGCTCTGCCACGTCGGGTTCTTCATCAGGATGACCTTGGAACCGTCCTCGCGGATGACCTTGTCGGCGTCGACGAGGAAGATGGCGAGGATGGCACCGACCAGCATCAGAACGATGAATCCGATGTAGGTGCCATCGGTGACGGTGCCGCCCTCGTTGTTGATGTTCTGGCCAAGAGGAATTAAGCTGCCGATGACAGCACCCAGGTTGAAGATAATCCAGAACCAACTGATGTAGCGGCCCTTGGACTGTTCGGGCGGGTAAGCCATCATTATGGCGCCCTGGGCGGTCCAGAGGAGACCGGCGCAAAGACCCAAGAAAGCACCGGCAAAAATAACAAATCCATAGTTTTGGTTGTGGTTGAAAGACAAGAAACTGCCGGCATACAGGCAGTAACCCAGACCACCGAAGGCCAGGGTAGCCTTGACACCCAGCTTGTTGGCGACGGAACCGGAGAAGAAGGCGACGACGGCGAAGACGGAGTAGAGCGCGGTAGAGGCGTGATCCTGGACCGTCGGGTCGACCTGGCCACCACCACCGAGACCACCCAGCGCATTGTACATGCCGGGACACATAAAGCACACCAGAGCCACCATCAGGAGCTGGACCTTGGGCGAGGCATACCAGAACTCCTTCTTTCCGATCTTAAACCCACGGTACATCCATCCTGCGGGGCGCGGCTCCACGGCGTGGGTGCTCTCGGCGACGTCGGAGTGCGACAGGGCGACGGGGTGGGCTTCGGCGCCGGTTGATGTCTCTTTCGCGTCCGCCATTGTAAAGTATATGAAGAATTATATATAAGTAACGACTGATATGCGAGTAGCGATTCGAGATATGGCCAAGTGAGGGCTTTTATTACTTGGACCTGTGGACGTTGAGAACCGGTCAGCTTATTCAAGTACCATTGGCGTAGACCGAAAGAGAGACAAAGGCACAATGCGCAAAAAGCAAAGGTATACCACGAGGTACAGGTGATATTGCGACATTGCGATTATAGTTATGGGATACCAACCTTTCCACGAGTAGTTGATCGCCGTCGCGGCTAAATTGAACTTGACCCTTGGGATCGCAGATGGGAGGAAAGAAAAGAAAGAGACATCCCAGATGCGGGCAGGGCCCAACAATATAAAATAATGGTTGCTACGACGGGTACATGCCTTAGGTAGGGTCTAGTCAGATAAGGCGATGCCCAGGTGGTTAGATCCAATACGAGGTGAATGGCACTTGTGGGTTCTGGAATCTTATTTACAGGTACCTCCGCACCCGTATGGACCTACCAAGACCTTCTAAGACCTCCTATACCTAGCGTGGATCATATGTTCATATGTTACTAGGATGTAGGTTAGGAGGTAGGTACGGAAGTGTAATGTACCTACAATACCAATGATGCATGGAATTGATGAGATTAGATAGGCTACGGTAACAGAAATAAACCATAAGGGTCGCATATGCTATCGGACATCGTTTCACAGCACAATCACCTGTCAACTATAAGGTTGCTTTAACGGCTGTGGTTACGTGACACGCAACTAGCGATAGTTCTCTTGTACCTATCCGGCTATCTTAACATGCAACGGGGAGAATAAGCCTTTGTCCAACGCGCTAAGGGTTCTGGGGATTGCGGGTACCCTAATGACTGCTGCGGCCCTGCTGCTAAGCTGCTAGGTTACTATGTAAGCAGCTTGAGGGCTAGATATGTGGGAAGATTCCCTGGGCGATCCTTCGCGAGCTCCGTACCCGTCTGCCCCGTGGATCTTAGTTCGTTTCTGCTGATCATCCCTACATGTTATTGATAATTCGTATTAACAAAAGATTCTTCGTGTTATCATCCGCGGCGCATTTCTCTCTAGAAATAGAAATAGAAACCGAAAAATCTGAGTCAATTACGAAAGGTCAATCAAAACATTGACTCTGTCCCGGAGCAACCAAGACAAACAAACTCAATTGAAAAGACGATCACATTTGGACTCTTCTTCTCCAAAATAAACCTTCGGCAAGACCCTTGACGCATCCCTTACATGACCAGCTGTTCGTCTAGACTTTCGTTCCCCGAATCCTCCCAGGCCTGCGGTACTACCTAAGACAGGGATAAGGGGTAGTAGCCTTTTGACAGATAGCCGATAAGAAGGAAAGATAGCGAGCGGCCCGAATATGCAGGCTCTGATTGGACTGTAACCGCTCGTAGCGGGTACCAATTCACGGGACGGTCCTGCTGCTGTGGCCATCAAACCTCCATCATTGGTCGGGCAGGTCGCTGGGCTCTGTCCGGGGAAGGAAGTTGCTGACAGGATTCTAGGGCCCTTTCGTTTTTAATGCCCGGTACTTCGGGGTTTCTGTCGCCCCCTATTCGCCCATTCGCTACGAATAACGTCCAAGCTCCAAGCTCTTTCTTTTGTCTGGCCACTGCGGGTTGTGGGCTTGCCTTGTGCCCACATGTAACGTTGCCCAGATTTTGCCATGCTAGCGTGCCCATTTTCCCATCCACGCGGACAACCCCTATGGCAGGTATCTACTTTTCCCACAGAAAGGCGCTTTCATTTCTATCCCGGGCGAGGCATATCATCTCAGCCCAAGTCCTTGCCTTGTATCTCGCAAGCTGCATGTTTCAACTGGATGGCCGGGTGCTACGATGCATATATTTGTCCGATCCGAGACACTGGGTTAATGTTACAGAGAGATAACGAAGCAAACACGCACACGCACACACACAAGATTGCCTTGAGGCTGAGCTTGAGCCCAATCGTTTTTTGTGTATCAGACGGAAATCTTTTTTTAAGCTTATCAACGTCCAACGTCAACGTGGGAAATAAGGAGTCTGTCTAGCCTTATCAGCCGGAAAAATTCGTGGCTACCTAGGTACCTACGTTATGTAGTGACACGCGTCAGTGGTGTCTTGCTTTTACCTCGTGGGCATGTCGACGTTGTATCACGCCCATAGGAACGGGAATCCTGGTGCCCGTAATCAATATGTGGACGGCGCGGATGCGACTGACTCTCCTGCATGATAGCCTCCCCCGTTGCATATGCGAGGTTACATTCCATGATTCATCGCGCCCGATCACACGTCTATACGTTGAAGAGATTAGGAGACTCCTAACCTCGGCCGTCAACTACATGGCCAGCCATTGTTCCAGACTTCCTACAGAACGAACAAGCAGTTCGAACCAGCATGAATTTCACATGATTTGCAATATATGATGGATGAGCCTCAGTTCAGCCCCGTAACCAGGTCCTCGGAAGTCCCTCCCCCAGATCTACATGATACGTCTGCAGGGGAATGGTCACGTTACACGACTGACACATACTTGAGTTATCCTCTCTCTTTCACGGTGTTGTTCTATCTCGTAGCCCTACGTACATGGGCATCCATCCGAGCAAATGAGATGCCGATGCCGAATGATTGGATAGTGCTTCAAGTAAGCTCAAATGAACCATGCCATGGTAAGCTGGCCTCGGCTCTATTTATACGGAAGTCCCTTGCACCAGACGATCAGTTGCATGAGTTTCTTATCGTCGTCTCGCGGGTCCGTACTGCCGATATTTTAACAACCCATGATACATAGGTACCCTTTCATGCCCGACATCAGGACCTCCATGTTCGTGTCCGGCGCCGAAGTAGTAGGGGGCCCCGAGGAGACTTACTAGACCAGCTCTCTACAGAAATCTTAGATGTAGAGTGCTACCTCCTCGAGAATACTCGCAGCCATACTTACTTCATCAGTTACCTACCCCCTGAGAATTAGGCCTAACCGATGACGCCTAACAGAGGTAGAGGTAAGTAGTTGATATAGCTTAAGACGGTTGAAAACTCGCCATCTTACTCCATAAGATAGAATCTTCACCAGTTCACCGAGATAAAACCAACTTCGAAGCTTACATTACGTCCAATGCTTCTCGTCATCATCGCCCCCTCACCAGTGGCGGCCGCGTCACGTCTAACCGGAATGCATCAAGCCGTACCTAACCCCCAGGAGGAATATTCGAGAATGCCAACGAAACACATACGGACCACAGCATACGCCTACGGAAAGGCTGTCAATATAATCAAGGCTAGAAGCGCAGATACCTCCATAGAGTACAAGGGCTGTTAATCATCTACGTGCGACGGAATAAATTCCGGCTGTTACAAGGTATACACATATACGGCTACCAGCCTTCAATCGGACGTTGTGTCATGCACTCGCCTCTGCACATATAGTCACAGTTCACTCTCACTTCCGAAAATGGCATCACCTCAAGTCAAACATTGCGCCTTGTGCTCAAGAACAACGTATGATTATCTCCGTGGGGGCTCAGAGGCCGGGAGGAAAACATGTTTCCGGATCTCATGCAAATTACCCCTATGCAACAGGTTCTTCATTTTCCTCTGCCTTCGATCAATCCCCGAGACCCGTGGGTAATAGATGATTTTTTTTTCCGTGCTTACCCCCCCCATGGTATCCTACATGCATCCAAACATTCATCTGCTGCCTCGAGAAACGCCCCAGCCCTCCCAAATGCGTTCGTTTCCCTATTCCCCCTTTTCCGTGAATGCTGTATGATATGCTCAACCACTTAAACCCCCCGGACCCCTTTTTGTGCCGAACGATTCCAACGATCGACTGCCTAGTAAGTACCTCTCCTAGAGCTAGCCGAAGGGGAAGACCGTTCGCAGAGTAATATGCAACTACACAATATTTCGACAGTAAAAGCTGGAAAGGCCATTTCCCCTTTCCAGGTCCGTAGAACGCCCGCACCTAGGTGCGATGCTTCTATTTGGCGAGTAGACCCCAATAGGCCATATGTTCCATCCATTAAATTCCAAATGCTTTATGACCGTAGTCGATAACAGAACGAGAAAACGACAGGGGTATCAATAGATGTGACGAAAAAAAGACGAGTTCATAGAGTAGTGAGAAAGCGGGTAGTCGTGGTAGTAATGGCAACCGGGCTGGGCGATTGCCATGATGAGGCTTTCATGCCTATACAATTATGTAGAAACGACCGCATTGCTCTGGTTGTGGCGGTCTCTTGAAATCCAGCCAAATAAGTCGGCCTTCTGACCGGCTGGAGCGGTGGCTGAGCCATCCGTTGGTGTCCGTTGAAGGGTTTCGCGTGGCTCAAGCAACAGGCTCTTTCGGTAATAGCTGACTTGCACATTGCCTTGGTCGGATTCTTTAACTCTAGTAACCTGAGCTTGAATCCATTCCTGCATGTGCGGGATCTCCGTGAGCCGGTAAGGGATCTGAAATCGTTGCAGCTCACTAATGATCCTGGCGGTTCGGGCATGCTTGTCGAAGTTGATAACTGTCAACCCGTTGTCATCCGGACCGGCGCCGGGGAGCTGCTTCGTCGGAGGGTTGCCGATATCGATGAATGTAAGATCGGTCAGTAACATGCCTAGGAAAGGGAGACATGGAGGTACATGTCCTTGGAGGCGAGCTCGGAGAACTTTGTTGTTGTTGGCCGGCTCGACGATTGCTTGAAGGGACTTCAGCATCTCACGTCGCTTTGGGCTTACAAGATCCCACGTTTTCCGTAGGCGGCTAATTACCGAGTTGTTAAGGCTGCATACAATAGACATGAGGCCATCGTAGTTGTTCAGTTCCAAACACTGATGGGCAATCTTGATCCATTGCTTGATGATGACGGCTCGCTTCTTGACCTCGGGATACTGGAGAATAGTGTCCGCGACGAGATTAGATATATCTGTCGAGAAGGTTGACATGGCCTTTACATTAGGTGCAGTAGTCGCACTGTCTTTCTTCATCCATTGCGAGCCCAATAACTCTTCAGGCAAAATTGTGCAGAAGATGCTCATCTGCCTAAAGGTTAATTGACGAGCAATCTCGAGAGGGTCGAAGTCGAGAAAAGACGGGCAGCTGCCGCCCGATTTCCAGTTGTTGAGCAGTCCTTGCTGACTCTTAGACAAAATAGGGTTAGGCAGTGGCGTATCCGCGGGCACATATTGGGAGATTGATGTGCTCGTTTTTCCCATGGAGGAGACAAGGCGCGGCACCAGCGAACCATCTGTGGAAGAAACCCGCTGCGACAGTTCCGTGATGCGTTTGCCAGCGGAGGGAAGAAGAGGTCCGAGCTTGAACTCAGCAAAGTTCTGTATTTGCGGCAGCGCCTCATGGTCCGTAGAATCTCGCCAGTGAGATTCCATCCAGCCCTTCAAAGCATTATACACGCGCAATCTCACAGGGTTCGCCGTGGTTGGGTTTTCACCCACATAATCAAAGCGCTCAATAAGAGCTTCTACCAGCTCTATAGGCGTGCAGAATAGCCGGAAAGTGAGGTAGAACGTGGACACAAACGTGGCGTCGGGCGTAGCTTCGTGAGTTGTAAGACGCTCAACCAAGGCAGATAAGGAGCCGCCAGTAACTTGCCCCTCCTTATTAAACATCAACTCATGAGCGAAAGTTTTCTCCAGCAACTTCGACTCCACCTCGTCGACTTCCTCGCTCACGCTTGAGCTTGCCGTAGTGCTCATATCGGACAGAGATGGCTGAGTTTTCGGAACGAGGGTGATATCTGGTGTAGTGGCGCGTGTGGATGTATCGGAGATCATGCTAGACTCCGAGTCGCGACTTAGATATGTGTTATTGCTGCCAGAACTAGAAGCAGTACTAGTGTCGGATCGGAATGAAGTATGATATTCACCGTCGTGTGAGACTTCTATTTCGGGGCTGTACGGTTCATCAGGTAAAATAGAAGTAGTAAGCCTCGGGAGGGCCGGAAGTGAAGGTCGAATAGAAGACACAGAAGACGCCATGCTCGATGCGGCACCATCAGTGACTATAGATTGAGGCCGGGACGGGGCTGGTGACGTTTGTTCGGAGCCCTGCTCATGGATTGAATCATCAGTAGGAACCTCTGGTAGAGGCTTGTCCATTGACAAATGAACAGAGTTGGCAGTCTTAGGCGACAGTTCAGACGGTTTGTCGTCCGAGATGGTCGACTCAGCCGGTGTGTGTGGTCGACTCTGGGATACAGCTTCGAATACACCGAGATCAAGGCCTAGGTTGCCTTGTTCGATCTCGAATTCGAAGTCTCCAATGCGCTCGAGGACCCATTTGGTCTTCGCCACGCATTCTCCAGCTGCCTTGACGCATCCTGTAGCGGCCAAGAGAAGTCGACTATTGTCCTGTGGTATTATGACGTCCTCACCGTCAGGTCCTCGATTGCCCAGAATTTCACGCGCCAAGTAGACCAAATCACGGATACGATCATACATGGCCACGCGCGACTGTCCTAAAGTCTCGGAAACAGATGTGTTGTGGTCACATATCGCATCAACTACCGCGAAAAGCTCACCACCTGAAATAACAGAGTGTTTAATAGCGAGAGCGAGTTCGGGTCGCGATTGCGATTGGATGTGTAACCGGCCGATAAAAGATCCTAGATGCGACAGGAACGTATCGTGGCAGGAGTTAAGTCGCTCCGACACAAGTTTCTGGGACTGTGATAATGGCGAAGGTCCGGCTAGGGAGACCCTGTGCGATATACTGGCCGACAATCGATTCCCGTGAGATGCAGAGAGCCGATTACTCGCATTCACAGATGAGTAAACAGACGATGACAAACGCTTGTTGGTCGAATCAGTCGCTTGTGCGCCCTCGGCAACTGGTGGCGCCAACCCTCTATTGGACCCCACTTCATCACCCACGCGGGAAGATGCAGCTTGGCTGTCTTGCTGTTCGTTTTCGAGTGATGTCGACTCTAAAGGCGGTGTTGGTGGAACTATTGATTCCTCGACAACAGTTGCCATAACAGTCACCGCTGGTGCGCGTAGCCGCCTGTCCTCATCAATCAAGTCGAGAAACCTTACACTTTTTACAACAATCTTGAAAGCCTTCAATATCATTTCGTCGATTATATCATTGACATCGTCTGTAGGTTGCAAGGAGCCCCGCAATATCTCTTGTAGCCGTTTCGCCGTCTTCACCAAATTCGAAAGCTCGGAGAGTAGGGATTTCCGACCTCTGCGTAAGTTTTCACTCCTCTGAATTGTTGTTGATTCACGGGTCAAGCAATGTGTGTGTTCCTAAGGTATGGTTAGTCACCTAGAAAATTGAAGCAGCAATTCAGCATGGGTGATTGAGCTTACCAAAAGATACCGCACACCAGCGATGATCCCCTTCATGAACTCCTGGTTGCCAAATATGTCTTGGTCGTTCATTGCCGTACTTCTCAGCAGATCCCAGAAATTTAGGAGTGCTTTGAGGAGATTTCTCATCTCTTCTGGGTCATACGCTTCGCAGTAGTTCGTCGGTAGCCATCCCCTCGCGCCGGATAAAAGCAAGGTCCCATCGGCCCATCCATTGGTGTGAATGGAGTGGACCAAGACCACATCCCCCTCATTAAGCGGTAGAGTAACTGTCGAATCGGCTGCTCCATACGTTGGCTGGAACGGATAGAAAGCTCGCAGGAAGTTGTGGAATATGGGATTTGATAGCGTCGGTTGAGGAATTAATGCTTCTTGCGAATCGTTGGGAGTTGTGGGCGGTGTTATCTGAGACTGTGAATATGGGTGAGTCGATGCCGCCGACTCGTCATCTTGTGAGTCTGCCGTCGCATAGTCAGAACGGTTCTTGTTGATGGCGAGGGGAGCCACTTGAAGGCTCGCTCGCATAGGTTGGTCATCCAGCATCATGATTGCTGTACTGCGCCGCTGTAGAAAACCATGGGAACAAGTTGTTGCTGTTCCCTGCGCAACAGCGGCGACTTTGAAAGAAAATTCCCAGGCTCTTCAGAACGCGGGGACTCTGGTCTGCCTATGTCGTTTCCTGGCTACTCCTGTAAGGTCCTGAGACAAAAATAGCTTTTCAAAAGCATAAAAACTTGTACGCACTAGAGCTTACTAGTGATGTCGTGCGAGGTTGAAGTGAGGCCACGGATTTCGGGAAAATCGATTCGATACGTATAGGTAGGAAATCCTATACGAGAAACTAGAGGGACATCAGTACGCGATCGCTTATTGTTTGTAACCGCGGTGAGGAGAGTAATGATGGAATGAAGGGAAGTGTTATCGGGTTCTTGACGGGAGGGGTCCAAGCAAGGAATGTTGATGTTGTTCTAAACTGAGCTAAACGATTTCAGGGTATCTCCTTGACGCCGCGTTTCAGGCCCTATTCGCTATGACGAACCCCCTCCCATCAAGGTGGTAGCATACCAGAGTGAGGAAGATCCTTTCCTCTGTTCAACTATGCGGGATATGGAATCGGAAGGGAACTATGCGAGTATGCGTGCCTCGTGAGTTTTCGATGCAGCAGTCCGGCAAACGGCAGATCAATGCCCCCAATCCTTCTCGCGACTCGAGGATGGCATGTAAATACCCAGACAGATCCAAGCTTCCGGAGGCAGATGAGAAAGACTAATAATACTTTACCTTTTCGCAGTCCTCTGCTTGGCAAGTTTGGGAGCAAACAATACCGGAATACACCCAATTCCCACTGCTAAAAGCTAATAGAATCTTCGAGGCCAGAGACAATGTGTACCGTCAGAATGATTCCACCAATCTATTAAGACGCGGACTATCGTTGGTATTCGTGATCGAATCTGCTGGATCAGCTTATTCTGGGTCCACGATCTGAGTTCGGAAGCAATGGGAAATCGAGTCGCCGAACTGAGGTCGTGATCGGAATTGCAGTTGTAGACGTAGTTGAGGATGTCGGGTACAGAACCTGTTAACAGATCTAGTGGAGACGTGTGGACGTGTGGACGTGTAGGAAAGATAGAAGAGGCAAGGGTGGGTGGGAAGTGCAGTATTGTATTGTACTCTTAGACCTCCTAGACCCAAAGACCGTAAACTTCAGATCCGTGCGATGACTGGCGTTGCGTCCTGTGCTGCTGCGATGGTAGAGTTGCAGAAGTTGAAATTGTACGTGGGTTCTATATGCGAAGAGAATCGCAAGGTAGGACAAGGTGCACGATACGGTTAAGGTGGTGCAGATGGTGGATGTAGTGTCCAGGAAAAAGATGCCAGTGCACCTGCAAAAGCTTCCAAACTTGCAGGCGTGCATGCCCTGGTTATCAACTATTATCTTCTTATCCACGTTATTGGACCTATCCGTCGCAACCCCCCATGCAGCTATGCCTAACAAAGAACTCTGCAACGCTTTTATTAGGCTTGATGGACCTCTGGGCCGGGAATAGATACGTACCTAGCAGCCGAGAAATCCTTAGCGTGTGCTACTAACGTTTGTACATGCCTCGACCGGCAGGGGCAGGAGGGGTGGATTCAAGAATTGCAGCTGTGCAAGTGCAACCTTGACGGATTGAGGCAGCCAGGGGGGGGAGTGATAGACAGGCAGGAAGCTCCAGTGGGTCGGCGCCACCTGTGAGCCCTGTCGACACTAGATATTAGCGGTTTTGCGATACTCGTGCTATGCCCCACTTATAGTGGTAGTCGTCCCTCCCCCCAGCCTATTAGCTGGTGCTTTGTAATAAATCAATCATTTTGATAAATCAATTATTTTTATATATAATAAAATATATACTAAAATTAATTATTAATTAATTTCTAATATATTAATTAATTATAAATTATTTAAATTTGAAAAAATTACTTTTTTATTTAAAAATTTAATAAAATAATTTTAGAATTTTTTTTAAATTTTTATTATTTTTTTTTATTAAGATATATTAATTTAAAAAATAATTATATTTATATATTTATTAATTAATTAAATCTAAAAAAACCTAATTAAAATATTTTTAAAAATATATAAAATTTTAAATATAATTCGTTATATTAAAATAATAAATTTTTTTAATAATTTAAAAAAATTATAATTATTTTTATTATATTTTTAAAATTATATTTCTTTTTTTTTTAAAATTAAAAACTTTTATTTTTATTAATTTTATTTTAATTTTAATATTTTATTTTTAAAAGAAAAATTAAATTTATTATATTATACTTTGAATTTTAAATTAATTTTTATAATTATAACGTTTAATTTAATATAAATTAATTTAAAAATAATTTATTTATATAATATTTTTTTTTTCGATTTAAAATCATTTAAATTTAATTTAAAAATAAAAATTTATTATTATGTATTAGTAATTTTAATTAATTTACTAAAATAATTAATTTATTACAAAGCATTAGCTAATAGGCTGGGGGGAGGGACGACTACCACTATAAGTGGGGCATAGCACGAATAGGGGCAACAGGCCGGCTTCCAACATTCTGACGTTCTGAATGAAACTTTAGGGGTTAGTGGAAGAAGCTGCTAATTTGACGCCCGCCCACCCGTCTCGACTACAGCATGGATTGCATGGGTTGCATGGATACAAGGGTCATTCATTGATGGGTGGGACAACCTGCAGGGGAAGTGCAGGGTCTCCGGGGCATCCCCAGTCAAGCCAGTTCGACCGGGGTGCTCCAAGCAGTACATAGTTCAAGAGTACAGTAGCCCATACTGTTAGCCGAAGCTTCACTGCACATTTTCGACGGGAGACTTCACGAAAGACTCCACGGAAAGGCGCTCGTATTTCTTAGGTCATTAATACTTATGAATATGCAATCATCCCTCGAATCAAAATCACTTTATGGCAATTCAAGCCCTGTTCGCCGACCTCAATACTAAAACTCCAAGAGATTTTACCCGCTTGCTAGTGATTACTTGTGCAGCTTTGGATGCTAATTCGCGAATCCTCACGTCCAGAGTCGAACTGGTATAATCATAAGCAGCCATTTCACATCATTGGCAAGCCACTCACACCATGTGGCAACCAAGCAGAATTCAACGACTAGGTAGCTTTAAACATGCCCGTGATTACATGCCTCAAGATTGAAACCTTCCATTGACGTGGACCGGTGAAGCTGTCGTTGCTGATGTTTCCTCCCGGTTGAAGCCCACTCCCGGATACTGCAGGTAGGTTTAAGAAGAACTGGAAGTCATGTTTACACGTTAGAACAAAGCCAAGGGATGTCCATGGAGCACCGCGTCGAGAAAGTCATATCTGCCGTCGACGTGAAGGCTGACATGCAGAAGACGAGTTCGATTGGTCATTGAACTGCTGATATTGACTGCCGATCAACAGGCCGGAAGCGCTTGAGGAATTGACTTATCAAGATTGTCATATTGATAGAATCCCGTCATATGGAGAAACACCAAGGCAACAAGTTATGAAAATTCTCTGTTGTGATATAGTCAGGCTACTAATAAATATGTAAATATTACTATGACTATGTCTTTAAGCTTGGTTATATAGTCTAGGGTTTTAATTCTAGTGTACCAAGTTCAGAGGAATCATGGGCCGTTGCAAGCAACCTGACGGATCGTACCGCTCTACATAAAGTTATAGATGATAGATCCCGTCGATACTCCGGGAGTTTATGGATGGAGAAATTGAACTTACCTAGCTTACCTGGTCTCCTCGTCCCGATTCCGAGCCTGAAAAGGGAAGTCGAACCTTAATTCTAAGAGATGCTTACAGCTGTGTGTGATGGTGTGTCCCCAGCCTTAGCGAAAGAAGAGACGGATTTGGGCACCATGCTAGGTCCACTATCTTCAACCACACGACAGCAACGGCAAGTTCCAGCAGATTATTAGACAGATACATAGGTACGTATACCCGTCCTAATTACCCGGAGTGCCAAAGGCTTACTGATGGTGCATAGCATAGACGGTTGATCCCGGTGATTTGATGTACATAACATAAACCGCCGTGTAGTATCATGTAGGTTAGATGCTTAGCAGACCGCCGTGCCACAACCCCAGCAGAGCGCTCTAGAGCGTGATTATCTTGATGCGTGGATATCAATCACACCACCTACTTGATATATACATGTTACTATTAGGCCAATAGAAAACCAGACCAGCTCATGCCGAGATGTGTGCGGTGCAACATTATCTCTCCAACATAATGTCGTCTAAATGTCTAAATTCTGCATCAGTTGCATTTACTCCCGCTAAGGGGACGCCATCTCGTGCCGCATGTCATCTTCGTCTTTCCAGTGATCGTCAGGAACAGATCAAAGAGGGCCAGAAAGGCATTGGGAGTGTTCAATAGAAATCGATCTCGGCCATACGCGGGCATTGGGTACGCCCGCGTTGCATCTTGGCTGTACCAATGGCCTTCTCAACGGGATCCCGACAGCCTCAATCGTTACCCACTCCCGAAGCTCGACTTATCAGATGCACATCGCATCGTATTCCCCGTTAGCCACAACTCTTTTCCGAGCGTTTTCATTAGTGCCCGGTCTTCAAGGCTTGCATCATCACAGCTTTCGTAGGATGGCAGCGCGAATATTGGAACGTGTTGGCGTCATAGTTCAAATCGCAGAGAAGTATATCGCCGCCACCGGATCTAACACTTCTTGTCCCGACAGCCTCCAATTGCTTTCGAGTTTGGTAGGTTACCGCTTCACCAATAGACATTGGCCACCTTACGAACGATATCGTTGCTACGATGGCACACGAACCACACCGGTTGTAAAAACAGCCTCTAGCTTACCTTTCGGCTGCTTTACCGTATCCAGGATGTATTAATACTGTTGGCTGCAATAGGTGGCCGGCGCGCAGGTACGGTTCAGGGATTCTCTGTGACAAGACCCAAACCCAAGACCCCTTGCCTAGCCCAGCAACGCTTTCGAGCCCCCGATGCCCTAATGCAAGCCTCCTCCCACTTTCACCCGTGGAGGCTTGTAGCTGCATCATACCAAACTGGGTTGGAAGCATCTACGTTCACCACGCGTCCCATGCTTCGCACGCTCAAAGCCGTCAATCGCCAGGCATGTGTCTTCTTCCGGATTTTCAACAGTATGCACACAAAAAAGAAAAAAAAAAAAAAAAAAAGCTAGCGGTTCACCTACTTCCGAATTTGATATCCTCGCGATCAGCAATATCGGTCTGATATGATAATGCTAAGGAGTTTTCATATGCCGTGAGAGAAGGAATAAAAAGAAAAGCTACAACACCGAGCCCTCAATCGGACAATAACATGTAACCGCTGCGCATTATCGCCCACGATATCGCTGGGCGTTGGATCGCGTAGATCACCGGAACTTACCAGGTCCAATTGATAGGCGAGGCGTAAAGTTCTCACGCCCTCAGTGCTCGTATCTGCATTGGAGCTGCACCTTGGGATAATAGAAGCCATCTTACTCCAATGACAAAGCAGATACGACTGACAACAATTTACTGCGAGATGTCGTCGAAAACTACCGAGTATTGCCGTCGGTCTACGGAAGATGTCGTGTGCTATGGTAGAGGTGCCAAAGGTATCCTCCAAATGACACACACCGCGGTGCAAATGGACTTGGCGAATCCTCCTGTTGCTAGGCGTCCAGCTAGCCACGCTACGAAGCTCGTGAGACAGAAGTCACACGAGCGCGCGCAGCCCGTCGGTGCCGTTGAACCAGTTGAACCACATGGATGCAGGAACAGGAACCGGCAAGTTGCCCCAAGCCAAGACACGAAAAGCATTGACCACTTTGTTGAAAGAATTAATTTAGGATTACATCCCTACCACATCCTTACCCTATGCGGACGCCAATTTGGAGAGTAAAGCCGAGAACCCCCCTAGGTTAGTGTTCCTATGTAGTGTCGTCACCAGAATGTCGAGTTCGCGTTTTTTTAATTGTATTGTACCATCTGTACGAAGTACGACAGTTTAACAGCCACAATAACGTCACATCATATAGCGTTGCTATCAAACTGACAGAAGTGATATATGACAGAATATCGCCATAGCCATATCTGTTGTCAAGCTTGGCTAGAAGATAGATACTGTCCTATTTACTCGAGAAGGTGCGAATTCTCTTTTATTGCTTTTTACATACGGAATAGTAAGTAGAATATTCTGTATGTACCTTGGATGGGCTTCTACATATGTACCTAGGTAGCTTAGGAGGCGTTGAGTGATGCCAACACGCTAGGCCAATGATCCCGGGGACCAATCCAGCGACTTGGGAGATTGCAGAAACCCCACTTACAGTGCCTTCGCTTCCAGAACCGAGCCAAAAGAAAAAGAAAGATAAAACGTGTATTTTGTAAGTCTACCAATTTCCTGAGGCTTGTGAAAAACACATGTCGCATACAATAGACGTTTCATTACTAAAAATAGCAAGTTGTATGAAGCATCAACACTTAGACGAATTTTTCCCCGAGTCTACTGCGTTTCTGAAGCACATCCGACGAAACACTATCGATTCATCGTCATCGAGTAGCCTCGGCATGTGAGAGTGCCCTTGTCCGTGCGTTCAGTCTTATCGACACCCCCAGGCGCCGACGAGAATGAAGAGCTTGAGCCACCTGTTCCCACAAGCTCTCCACCTCTTTGTGCGCCCTCAGAGGATTTACTAGAAGAATCCCTTCTCGGAATGCTTCCGGATGTACAAAGAGAAAGCACGGATATTAGAACGGGGAAATCTTGACGCCATTTGGATCTTGGGAAGGTGATCATCGTATTTACACACCCGATCCGTGATGGGCTTTTAGGTCTACTCCGTATCCGCGCATGCATCATTCCGTATCTGTTTGTGCAGCCCAAGTCAGACAAGCCGGTTGGGAGCGAACGCCGTAAACGAGATTCGTGCTATGATGACCCGACGATTGCTTTCGCCCATGTCGACTCTCAACTTCTCCCTGTCGGAGTCATCGCCTCGTTGATTTACCAACATCGACGCCTTACGTTTGAGATATAGTCCCCGGTAACCAGGTTTCGAGCCTTGCTATCTACGATCTTGTTGCTATTCAGATCTCAAGGGATATCTGTAAAAATCGACCAGTGTCCAGACCTTGAAGACACAATATTTCTTTCTATACCCGAGATCTCCGAAAATACCAAGAATTTCGCCTTCCAAGCACTACTTTACCTCTTTGATGATCGATAAGTACCTAGGTACGGCATCGTATGATATTCATCCCTTAAGCAATTAACTATACGAACAAGATTATACAGGATCGTATCGCAGACTAGGGTTATGTTATCCAGTGTCTCGGGTCCCTGGTACTACTTAATCCGCATAGCCCCAGCCCCAGGCACATCGAGATTCCAGTTGCGGTCAACTCACCCAGTGCTCACATGGTCCATAGAAGTCCCGTCGGGCAAGAATATTTCATTACCTAGGTACATGAACCTACCTACTTCGTACGGGAGAGCATAATACCGAGGAAGTGGGGAGTTATCAGGCACCAAATGGGTCGTGTGTACGTAGATCTCATAAATTTAGCTTTCTCCTCGCTTTCTTGCTGGCGAGCCGCAGAGTGGGGTAAGCGTCGTGTGCAATATCGATGTCTTACTCAAAACGTGCAGCCCATGCTATTCAGACTCCAGGAATAAGTCCCGTTGTACGAAGAGCCAACATTAGTTCGTCGGTGGACCTCTCGATATCAGAGTCTGACCCGCAACGATGCCCATTCTACGATCCCGCGAGCCAAGTGCTTACAGCGGACCAGCGACTTTTGAACGGTCCCGGAAATAAGTCCGGTATTCTTGGCCGCTTCTCTACCGTGTCTGTCTGCCACGGGGTAAGATTGAAGCCACCGAATTGGCGCTGGTTGCCGTTTACGTTTAATGTGTGGTGGTTATGAATGTCTCACTGTTCTTTGGCTGCGGCCCAGATGTAATCATAGATGACGGCAAGCGAAACTATCTTCTGAAACATAATCAACGAGATTTACTACCATCTGTGCGACGCCGCCGCTACGAGCCGCGAGGCAAGGTGTTCTCTGAGACATCGAAAGAACATTCTAATCTCTCCGTCGCTCTAAGAAAAGAAAAACCTCAGTTGCCGTAGATACCTCCTTAATGAGTTGGTACCAAGCTAATGAGTTCCAAGACGGACTATGGCGTAGCTTACCGCGCTTGAGGCTGATCACTGAGTTGTTGCTCTGACGATCGCAAATTTGTGAAGAACCACTGGTCTGATCGACAGGCCGCTCCAGCAGTCAGACAGTTAGCTTTCCAGTAGCCTAGAGCTTCCCCTACGCGCTATTGTTCTAGTGCTTAGCCGGCGGCGGCCCGCTCTCATGTCAGCCTCCTCGCTCCCTTAAAAGTGAGACCCTTAAAATGATCCTCACGGGGGCCGATGCTGTAATGTAATTCAAATGGTCGTTCATGCCTAGGTATCGACGACTGCGGTGGTAGGTAATCTAGATTAAGTTCGATCTCACGGATCATACATATCAGAAAGTAATGTCGATTAAGGTACCTACCCGGAAGTGATCCCTCCAGGGATGCTGCAACACTCGAAAGCTCGGATCTGATCTACATACCTAGTAACCTAGAACTCAAGTCCGAACAATGCGCAAAATGCAAGCACTTTCAAAGCACACTGTGGTCGAGCGCAAGCTAGCGGGTTTCGTCCCCCGTATGCGACGAAGTCGCTTTGGTACAACTTCAATTTCGAGACACCGCACGCACATTATGGGTTCATCTTCTCGAAATATAAGCCATCCATAGAAATACTTGCGGCTATGAAGCCGACGGCCTACGATGTCACCTTTGATACTAGCAAGCTGTTATTAGTGCCCTTGGCTTCTGCCGGCACGTCTAGCTTGACTGTCTAACCCACATATGGGAATCTTATACTTTAACTAGATACCTGTGATGTAAACATCTACCGGAGCTTGCCATCAACCAGACTAGAGTCGTCAGTGGCAGCTTCGTATTTCAACCTCACATGCTTCATACTCACATACCGTCGCATCGCAACAAAGCTGAAGTATGCTCAACCCCAGATTACCCAGCCCGAGCGCAGGTACGCGAGAATAGCCACGAGGGAATCCCAATCTAAGAAATATTGCCCAGCCGACCTTTTCGTCCGTACGCAGGTAGGGGGAAGAGGACGAAAACGAGGTGGCCGCATCCTCTGCAACCCGTTCCGGTACCTGAAGATCTATTCGTCGGTATCTGCCATGCCCTTGCAGCGCCGATCCTCCTCCCTTTCAGCTCTCGATTCTGTAGATAGATGTCTGATTTAGGCTACTGCGACACTACCTACATAGCCGACTATCAATAAGGTTAAACGAGTTCGGCAAATAAACAATAGATACCTACCAGGTACCTAATCCAACCCCTATCTTTCTAGTCTTCGCCACGTGCATCTTGCCCGACGTATATTAAACACGGCACGGGTAGTTATTGGTTCAGATTATTACGCATTACGGTAAAATAGGTACCTAGGTTAGGGTGATTGGGTTTTCTGAACCGCTTACTGCGGCGCAAATACGAACGCGAGCTGGTCCATCTCGTCGCCGTCCTGGCCCAGAAAACCAACGACCCCCCATCCGCTCGGCGCTGCGAACGTCGCGCAGTCGGACGTAGCCGTGCCGGCCGCGAGGGTCCGCCCCGTGCTCGTCGTGGCCTTGATGTAGAAGTTGCGCGTGTGGTCGTCCTTCTGGCCCCGGCACAGCTCGGCGCTGGCCCAGTACTCGCCGCTGTTTAGCGCGAGCGTCGATACGTCTCCTCCGTCTCCACCATGCGCGAAAGTAGTTCCGTCCGACAGCGTCAGGCCGACGCTGTCGAGGCGGTCCGCGCCGCGGAAGGTAAGCGTGCTGGCCCGGGGCGCCGTCGTCCGGGCCGCGAGCGTCGGCGCGTCGTTGAACCAGGTGCCGTGGGGGCCGCCCCAGAACCCCGACTGCCGCAGCGACGAACCCGCGGTCCAGCTGAAGTTCGCCGTGACGGGGTTGTGGTCCGACAGCACGCTGCCGTTGGCCTGCAGGAACCGGGCGCCGTCGTAGCTCCAGTAGACGGCGGCGAGGTCGAGCAGCGGGCCGCCGCGGTAGAAGACCTTGTCGACGGTCTCGCAGGCGTTGGTCGTGCTGGGGTTCTCGCAGAGGGACTCGACGTCGGGGATGGTGCCGCCGTGGATGAGTTCGACCCAGGGGTCCGTCAGCCCGTTCTGCGTGGAGAAGACGCGGATGCCGTCGCCGGCCCGCGTGTACCGGCTGTTGGTGTCGCCGTACACGAGCACGGCGTTGCCGGCGCTGCGGGCGTCGATGGCGTCCGCCACCTGCTGCAGGTTGGCGGCCCGCGCGGCGACGTCGGCGTCCTCGGTGCCGGCGTCCGCGTGCAGGTTGTAGACGTCGACGTAGACGCCGTCGGCGACCGCCGCGCGCAGGAACGTGTACCCCTTGGGCGTCAGGCAGTCGTTCTCCGACGCGTCGCTGCAGGTGTCCCACTTGACGCGCTCGAAGTCGACCCAGTCGAAGTTGGCCAGGGTGTTGAGCCCGGAGCCGAAGGGGACGCCGCCGGAAGTTGCCGTGCGGTAGGCGTGCGTGTCCGTCGCGTAGATGTAGGCGTGGTAGTTGAAGTCCTTTCACTTTGCTTTTAGCTCGTTGTCTCTCTAACAACGTTTGTCCTTGGCAGTACACCGCTCTCGGGCCTCTTGTTTCGAAAGAAAGGGAGTGATGCAGGGGACACGAGGCACAAGGATGGTGTTGGTTTCAAGAATCCATGATTTCGGTAGAAGCCACACAATTAAGGCGTAAGGGGCAAAAGGGGAAGATGAGGGATAAGTTAGGTACCTACCTCTTGCACATTAATTATGTCATAGCCGTACTGAGAGAATCTTGTACCAATCAGCCCCGAGTTCGTGGTCTTGTCACCTGGCACCTCGTTGTTGTTGAGGAACTCGGGCAAGCCTGCGACATTCATGCTCAGAATACTGAATACACCGCTAGTGGCAGCTAGCACACTGCCAGCCAGCGCGCCGGCCGAGACGGCAAGGTTGGTGACCTGGCTTTTCATCTGCGCGTTGATAGGATGCTACAGAGCTCTCTCAGCTTTCGTCAACAAACAGAGGCCTGCCAATTCCTTTTATCATAGGTTATCTTCGGCAAGACATGACGCGTATTATAATGGCTATTAAGATGGGAGTAACGAGAATGTCGTATCCATCGTCTCCTGCAGTCGTCCAAGTCACCATCCGCTCGGCTCCCGACTGCCACAACAGGGAGGTCTGCCGGCGCCGCTCCTCCAAATTCGGGGCCGATGCAACGCATCTAGCTTCTTAGCTTCTATTAACGGTCGATACCGCTGGCATCATGTTCTTAGCCGTCGCCGTGATTGGCCTGCTAGTCGCACCGGCTTGCGTAGGTGCATCTCACATCTCAATTTCTCAAGCCTTATGAGATCTATCTAATATTTGAACTGCCAATCGTCGCCGCACGTGAGCGTGGACGAAATACAATGCTGGTCGAGTGGTACAAACCTGGCCTATAGTTCAGCAAAAGCCTAGGTCTTATAGGTAGTAGGTGATAGTTTTTGAGCATTTTCATGTGCAACTTTGCTGCACTATCGGCGTTAACGAGTCACTTACTGATTATAGCACTTTGGAGGCAGGGAATGAACCCTAGTCCACGATGCGCCATGGTTCATATCAAATGCCACCGACATTGCGAATCTAGCCGGTATCAGATACTTAACCAAGACATGATGTCAGCGAGGAAGAAATTAATAAAGCGCTCACTGTTGCGAACTGCACGGGTGGAAAGGATTTCCAACGCCTTCGAAAGGTATCGAAGCGCACAAATGAGATACATCACCTTCGGAATTGAAAGTAACAGGGTTCAGTTCATGATCTCCTACGCCAACGACCGTTCCCTTACATCCATACTAGGAAGCACTTACATACATGTCTGTTGGGTGTGAAGCTATCGTCAAACCATTGAAAGAGAAATTCGGTTCCGCTATGATGAAGAAACATGGACGAGGGGAGATCGATCGAAAGGTTCACCCTCGACATCAACACCATCCCAGTTTCAGGCTTCAAACACGCACGTCCCTTCGCCACGTGCCGTGCCCGGCAGTAAGGGCAGCTAACAACTAAGTCTAAGTTTCCAACGCTCATGATTGAGGATATATCAAGGAGTCGGCCAAGTCGGAGTCCGGGTCCCACGAGGCGTTGTCACACACCGTTGAGACCATTCATTAACTCACATCGACCCGGCCAACCGGCGTTACGTAGATGTGAGGTGTGATAATTTTAGGCTAATAGACGATGCGAAGAGACTCACCGCTGTGACAAAAACTGCTGGTATCGAGTCACCGATATAGCGCTTTGACTTGATTTTCGACATCACATGCTCTTGGCTTCTCAAGTTTATTCATGACCTTGGGGGCTTCCCCGCAACCCAGACTTGCTCTTGCTCATACGAGGGGAAAGGGAAGATCCTCAGCCACTCTGTCACCCCCACACCCACCTTGCGCACGCGCATGAATTGCATCACGAAGTGATGAGATGATAAGACTCCGAAATGGTACTCTATTTCCGTGGTGCTTCATCATGCTAAATTGTCGATCGTTCATGTTAGACGGCTAGGTATGCATACCTCTGCCCTAAGAGCCCAATGCATGGGAATTCCACCCTTTTTTCAATGCTTCAAGACATCAGGAGCGCTGAAGGTGGAGATATCATGCGAAGTCCTATTTTGTAATCAGATAACCTAACGAGACCTGCGACTCGCGCCACCGTACCGTACCGGTGTGATATGGCCATGACCTGCGATTTCATACCTGCATACCTGCGCAAAGCCACGATACGGCCCCTGCCTAGGGAAGATGTCAAGCACCGTCGGCACGGAGAAGGTTGACTCGTGATGTCTGATCTCCTTCTTTATGCCGAACACACACCGTGGGGCTAGTGACTTGCCACTCGCGTTGTCTTCCTCAAAAGTTCGAGATCTTATCGTTGATCAACATCCCACCACGCAGCGATTCGATCTCACGAGCCCCTCGCCCCCCTCCTGCTCTCTGCGCATATGGTCCCTGACGGCCCAGTGTACCTACCGTATATTGCATTGGTACAGTACGCGTGCATGTGGTAATGGCGGGTGCCCCTGCATTAAGCATCGTGCGCCCGCCTCACTGACCCTCGGGTTCAAGCGTGGCCAGTTGAAAGTAAAGCCCTGGACTCTCGGGGTCCTGCCAGGGTGTGAATATGTGCGTGTGTGTGTGAGCTAGATGCGGGGGAGCATTTCCGATGCCACAACCCTGTATACGCTTCCCGACTGGCTCGTCTAATTCCGAAATCTAGCGTGCTTAGAGGTATTTTTCTCAGTCTACACAATGCCGCTTATTGTGTTGTACCTGATCTAAGCGTTTTAGGCTTTGAACTAGCAGGAGGTGCTAACGGCATTGCTACGGGAAACTATTGAATGAATCCCCACCACGCCTGCGCGGCGTATCATAGAGCTTGTCAGTTGTACATTCTCTGCCAGCGTAATCGAAAGAGTGTGTGCCAAGCACATCTTCTTCTTTTTTTTTTTTTTTTCACCAATGAGGGAGTCCTTCAGGATGGTATTTACGATTCTCTGACCTGTTTATTTTCGTTCATTGATACGCTGACCCTGACCACTGACTTACACGTACTGTATGCCTCCTACAGGCGAGCGATCTCCTGACGATATCGGCTCTCAGACCTCAACTTTATCGCAGCATCCTTGCAAGTCTGTCGTATCAGGCACGTATTCCTATGTGGGGGTTCGTCATGGGCGTGCGCGTAGAGGGACTTGTACAAGGTATATAGGTAAGCTGCGGAGTTTACGCCGGCCAGTCCACTTAGACAAAACAACGAGGTCGGCGATCTCTTCCCCGGTCAAAGGCATGATACGATTGCCCGAGGATGATGCTCTTGGCGCTCCGGGCTAGCGGGAAAGGTCCTGAGCGCACGGGAACGCAGCCATGAGCGATGACTCGGAGGATATTGGCACGACGTCGCGGTTGAAGGCCAAATAATACGGGGATGACATCGGAACGCACGTCACGTACGAGCAGTTGCGTTTATATAATCGCAACTCAATAGTACCATCGGTCGTCGTCTAATAACTAGAAACATACCTCGTTAGTTGCGAATTGCCTGCCTGATGACTAGAGCTTCCTATGACTCATTATCGCCGGCGTTCAAGGTGGCACATGAGTACCGGTTTATATATTGCTAAGATATCAGTCATGCATACACCTCGATGTATTTTCAACTGATAATATGGCATAGAAGATTAATTGTCTGGTTGCTGGACAAATAGTTCCTGATGAGGCAACCCGTTTATCAATAACAATCAACAACACTTAGGTACCTTACATGAGAGAACCCATATACCATTTCAAAAATTGAAGCAAGTAATACATGATCTAGCTATCGCTTGTACATTCGACACTAGACCTGCAAGTCTCCATTCAAAGAAGCTTCTAGTACGCTGAGGACCCAGATCCTTTCGTTCCTACTTAAACCATAGTAAAATTGGACACATCCAAGTTAGCAAAGTTCCCAAGTGACTTCCCAGACCGCCGCCGACAGAGCACAACCCGATCCACATGAAGGATGAAACAACGCAGAAGGTTACCTAAAGATGTTTCCAAGTCCGTCGAGATACGAACTCGTGTCTGAGTACCGGGCGCCGTAGCATCAATTGCATGTCCGGATCAAACAGTTCACCGTACGTTGATTGCACGTAGATCGCAAATACTCCTCTGCTGATCCAGGGCAAGAGGTCTGCGAACTCTGATACTTGTTTCAAGTCGTCGATATAACCGAGGCCTTGCCACCAGGAAAACTGAAATCTGAAAGTGGTGAGCCCGTAAAACATGCCGAGAGGCCATAGCTGAAAAGGGCTCTTCAGCTCCGTCGTCCCAATCCAGATTCTTGAGAGCCACAGGAGTCCTATTGATGACGGCCCAGCCCCGATCACGGGGATCTGGATGTAGAAGAGCCGCCCGTCAAGATATACACTTTTAATCGCTGTAATGATGACTTGAGAGTACACGACGCGGGTGTACCACTAGGTGTATGAGGGCGGTGACATATTACAATCCCAAAGCTTCATGCTTTCTTCGGTCGTTGACACATCAGCAATCGCTGACAATAGTCGAAGAACATAGTGTTGGCCATTGTTGATTCCTATGACGGGGCTATTGGAATACAATACAATTACACGTTCATAGCCGCTAGATAATATTAGTTTTCGAGAAAGGAAAGTATTGTTGTTAATGTAGCTAACCTAAGTCTTCGATTTGATCAATGTTCAGAGATGTTTCACCAGCATAGGTTATCTTTACTTGTTTCCTATAAGTCCAATCTGAAGATGGCTGCCGGACGCAGTAGTGTCTCCCAATGGGCTGTCGGAACGTTCCTTGGCTGTCAAGCTTGAAGCACATCCCGTCGACGCGCAATGCCCAGTGTGTTGTGCTCTTGCGAAGAGAGGAGCCAAAGAACGGCATACAGGTGGTAAATGATGTCCAAAAGGTCCAAGGACCTCCTGTGGCTGGTGAAATGTATAAAATTTCGATGGGTTTGGTATCAGTCAGATGGCTGGCGTCCACTGGAGTCTGCTGGAAACATTGTAGCATCTGTTCGCATCCAACAGACTGCATCATTAAATAGTATCTGAGGACCGCGTTGACATACTTTGATGAAATAGAGTGATATGTAGTGTGATCATGTTGGCCTTCCCAGTCCACGTAAGTTCGTAATTTAAGGAGTATGCGAGCGTGATTACTAGGAACAAGCAAGTACTGTGGACAAAGAGAGATGTCGCGTGAAATGGCATATCGATGTGAGTCTTGGGTCCATCTTGCTTATGTTTGTTTCGAGAGAGAGATTTTGCCATCACTATGCGCAGCTGTTTGACGCGCTGGTATTCTATGTCATCAGCCTGCACACTCTGGTCCGCACGTCTGGCCTGCCACAGGGACCACATGTGTATTTCTGTAAGGATCCCGAATAATGGCAATGCGATGATTCTTGGGAGCCTATCAGGCATCGTTGAGTAAAATGCCATGCAGAGCATGTATGATACAAGCTCAGCAGCCATTTGGAGATTATATTCCACTGGTAGTGAAAAGGGAGGGAAGCAGGTGGTATTTTGGCTGCATCTGTGTGTTTTCCGGCTCCAGGTCCCTAGCCAGGAGGCGTGTAAGCGAAATCCCTCCCTGCAGTTGTGAAAACTCAACCCAAAGGAGATAGCGATAGGGAGGTAGAAATTCGAGATGCTTGGGAATGATGACTCAAGGTTAGAGGTCCGTGGCCGTTAGCCGACCAAACAGAATAACAATAATGCCAAAGGTATGATAATTGATGCAAGATGATTGGATACATCGTGAGGTCTGTTGGAAGCGACCACCTGTATTGAGTCCTAACCTCTCCGACTTCACGTACCTGGGATTGGGCATAAATAAGTCCTCTCGCGTCCTGCAAAGAAGCAAGGACCTAAGGACCTTAGGACCCATGAGATTTATGAGTTGAAATTGAAGCTATTCCAAGTCCTGAATTATAGCCCTTGTCACAGCAATTAAGGTTACCTATAGACACGATAGGCTAGGGACAACGGATACCTCACGAAACGCCACCTCTTATATTTCATCATACTATATTAGACAAATTTAATCATAAAATCCTCTTTTGAGTTCGATGATTATCCGTTAGAGCCAACACGTATATTATCTATCAATCATACCTATGTCAAGCTTTAGGCTTTGTCCCCCACTTACTCATCCACCTTTCGCTTCTTCGGCGGGCTGAATATCACTTCGGTTAACTCGTCAAGGTTGTCATCGTCCTCACCGTCGCCATCTTCTTCGGCCTCTTCCTCGGGCTCTTTCTTATCCTTGGGCTTATTCTTAGGCCCTTTCTTCTTAACAGGCGTCCCTTGCGTGACTTCCTCGTCGTTAGGCTTGTCTCGGGCCTTAGATGTGCCTGGCTTCCCTAGGGGTGAGGACTTGGCGGGGGGCTTTCATCCACCGCGTTGCATTCTTTCTTGAAGAGACTTCCGGAAGTCTGATACTGACGATCCTTTGAAAGGCGTGCTCGGGCCTGCTGACTGGGGGTCTCCTAGACCACCCGCGCCTGGGCGAAGAGTGCCGGCACTACGACGAGTAGACGGAAGGACTCCTCGGGCGTGTTTCGTTCGTAACCCGCCTTGGTGATGAGCTGTTCTTGGAACTGGCCGATTAGTCGTCCTGCGTAGTGGGTGTATTGGTCCTCCTTCAACTTCACCTCGCGGTCCTTGTAGGCCCACATATGTCGTCTCGTGGCCGACCTATCAAACATCGTGAAGATGTAGAAGGTGTACGGTCCCTTGGGTAGGGTGTGGGTTGCCGGATAGTCCGGGTCGAAGTTGAAGTTAGTTCTATCTTCCGCGTTTGAGCAGAGGTGCGATCGCGGTCCCGGATCAGGGCTTGCGGCGGCACGCCTCTTGCTGCGACCTGATCTTGCGGGACTGTTAGTAGACCCTGCGGCAGCTTGCGCAGGTGGTCCGTAGGCAGCGGTCGTGGCCCGTCCAGGTCCTGGAGGCCTCGATAGGAGTAGATCACGGACAAACCCTTTAATGGCCAAGCCCTTGGTAGTATCTGCGATCTATTCTGGTGAAGTATAGGCCTAACTGGTAAACTGGGAGGTCCTGAAAGCCTACTGGAGTGACGACCAGGGAGGACTGTGGGGTAACCGACTGGTTGCTGAGATAGATGACAGTTTACAAAAGCTAAACTCTAAGAATCGACATTATGATTTAAGTATCCTCTCTGCCTTCCTTGGCCCAAATTGATTTGGCCGCCACCCATAACCACTGACATGAACGATATCCGAAAGGTCAATTAAAACCCCATTCTTCCAGTTTCTCGCAGCAGAGCACCGGGTATAACCGAAACCGGCGCGCCAGAGAAAATTAGCTACTTCCTCCACGATAACCCGATCATTTTCGCCTTCCTCGACATATTCATAAATAATACCAATATATTCTTTATCAGCTGAGAAGCTTCGTGTGATTTGGTCGATGCGAATGGTTGGTGGTCGAAGTCTCCGAGGCCAGTTGAGGAGTATATGGCCATCAACTTTTACCCATCCAAAGCATTGCCGCATACGCGGCGTCGAAGATATTATCATGGTTCTAGCATCGTTTCTGAGTTGAGACTGGCGGCCTTCATAGGAAAAGGCCAAGGTATTGCTCAGGGCATCGTCCATAGTCTTCGGATTAGGGTCTACCAAAATCGGACCTGTTACAACCTCATCCACCGCAGCACCCATCATCTGGAGCAAGGCAGCATTTTGGCACTTTCGCTGAGCGGCGAAATAATGCTCAAATTCGGGCGGCGCTACATCCCAAAACTAATTATCATGGTAAGTAACAAATAACATAGACAAGTTCTATTAAAATAGAACGTAAGTTATGAATGTCATAATAATTATATTAGAAAAATAAGTCATAGGTATGTCTAAGAGGGCCTTATGCCTTATATATATATGCTATTATAAGTGTGGGGCGTATTAGCTTTCAGATTATATAATCTTTATTCTAGAGTTTTGCTATCCGCATTACCTAGAATTGCTATCGGGGCCTTATTCGCATTATTATATATCCCCGGATCCCCGCGCCGAAAAGCTCATCTTTTACCATAATTACAATATAATTATCTATACCTTTTAATTACTAAATTTATTCAAATGGTATATTTAGTGTAAATTTATTTATTTAATTAAAAGCTTTCTAAGGATATTTTTTTTATAATTTTATAATTTCTTTTTAAATTATTATTTAAATTAATATATATTTTAATAATATATTTTAATTAATATATTTATTTATATTAATATTTTTTTTTTACTTATATAATTTTATAATTATTTATTATTAGAAATTATAGCCGGGTTTATTTTATTTGGTTTAATTAATATTTTTTTTTAATGTAAATTATATATATTTTCATTGAGAATTAATCTAATTATTAAAGCATTTAGATAAATATTTTAATATTTCGTAATGTAATATAATTGGCGATAAATATTATAAATATTAGGAAAATTATATGGCATTAAGAAAAAAATTATTTTTTAATAATTTTATAGCTATTTATTAGATTATAATATAATTTAATTCATTGAATTTATAATTAATTTAATAATTAAATAATATTAATTATTCAAAGATCGCAATTTATTTTATAAAGTTATTTAAATATGGAAACTATTGCGGCTAGGTTTTTAATATAAAAAATATATAATAATGCGAATAAAGGCCCGATAATAATTCTAAGTAATACGGATAATAAAATTCTTATTCTAATATTTTTATTTAAATTATATTTATATATATATTTATTTTTATAATTTTATATTTTTTTTTTTATAATTTATATATAAAATATATAAATATATAAATATATATATATATATATAATTTATATAAATTTAAAAAATATATTTTTTAAAAAAAATATATATATGTAAATTTCTATTAATTATAATTTTTTTAAAATGCCTTATAAAAATTATTAAAATATTTTTTAATATTTATATTTTTATTTAATTTATAATTATAATTTTAAAATATTTTTAAATTAAATAAAT